>CAMOHE010036516.1:0-13373 GCA_946598075.1 Artocarpus hirsutus
TTATTATTATTATTATTATTATTATTATTTTTAAATAACTTAATCATTATATAATAACTTAATCCATTTTTTTTATAATAATAAATTACTTGATTATAAACATCCTTTAAACATTAATAAAATTTGCATATATACTTCGGTAGGTCGGACTCGATCGGCAGGCCGAACGATTAAAATAAAATTTGTTTAAATACAGTTTTAATGCGGAAGAAAATTTATAAAATAATAAAGTTAAAGTGTTCTAGTTCAAATCTTAAAAGTCCATCAAATAAACATACTCAAAAATTATAAAACATAAAAAAATAAACATAGTTTCAAAATTTTAAAACTTCTTTTCTTGGCGTCTTCCGTTTTCAATTCATCATCCTTAGCTCACACGCCCGTAAGTGTCCTCCACCTATTCCATAACTCTCTTACCTTTGTCTGCAACATGATGTAAAACTTGATCAAGCTGAAGTACATTTGTAAATCTCACAACTTAAAACATTTTATGAACACCATCTTCATCATCATAATAATAGTGCACTAGGCACATTTTCATAGGAACATATCTTTCATTACATTGTCCATATTAAAACTTTATTCATTTTATCTTAAGGGCCCAAGTGTTGCACCATAACATCATCATCATAGGCCCGCAGTCATGAAAGGAGAGGGGTAGCTAATCCCAAACCAAACATGACATCATAAATTATCATATCATAACATAACATATCATTGGGTGTGCAACACTTATTTAGGTGATACATATATACATACTTATACTTTCATGCTTTGAAAAACGTTATTATGAAAACATGCATAAACTTTCATATCTTAAAACTTCCATAATAATATTTCATGTATAATCATCATGAGAAATCATTATAAAACCATCATGAATATAGATTTCAAACTTTAAACTCATCATGTTGCAGGTGAGAATGTACTTACCTAAATGCCCTACTTAACCTTTATAAACTTTTTCGACGGTGGCGTGTGATTGAGATCTCAGGTGCTTGCCTTTAGAATCGTTCATGCCATAATATAATAAAATTATTAAGTAAATTATAATAATCTATCAAATACATCCATCTCATTAAAACAACACATAAATAGCTGATTTCATCCTCAAATAATATCAAAACACGAAATAAAACAAACAATTACACAAGATTACAAGACTTTACAAAACTGACAGCTAGACCTTTGTATATTTCAAAAATCATAAAAATTCACACAAAATTCGAAACGACCTGAAACTAGTGTCAAATAAAAGTAGACATTTAGAGCTTTCTATTGACACCTAATTCGTTAAAAATGAAGTTCATTTGTATACTCAAAAAAGTTTGAAATCTGATCATGAAACTTTAAAAATAAACTGACAGTCAGACCTTTGCATCTTTCAAAAATCATAACAATTCACACAAAATTCTAAATGGCCTGAAACCAGTGTCAAATAAAAATAGACATCTAGAGCTTTGTGTTGATATCCAATTCGTTAAAAACGCAGTTCATTTGTATACTCAAAAATAGTTTTGAAATCTGATCACAAAACTTTAAAAATAAACTGATAGCCAGACCTACACTGCTTTAAAAATTTATAACAATTAACAGAGTAATCAAAATGGCCTAAATTTTAAAAGAAAGTAGACATCCATAGCTTTCTAATGATATCTAATTTATTAAAAATGGAGTCCTTTTGGACTTTCAACCAGAGAATTGAATTTTGAATATAAAACCTGGAAATTTCCAGCCTCAACTATGGGACAAAAATTCTAAAAACAAATTCATTAAAAAATCAAATTAACACTAACCATATGCATAATCACATAAACATAACAACCAATCCTTACACATGTTTCTAAAATATCAAATTATGAAATCACTACTCCCAACAAAAATCATGATTTAAGAGATAAAAAAAAAAAAAACTTAAAATCATCTAAATGAAATCAATATAATCCAATTTACAACCAAAACAATAATCCTAAGGAAATAACAATACAATATTCCCCAAAATACACATTCATGCCCTCCCCTATTACCATTTTTCATCTAACATAAACAACCATCAAAAAATCCTCAATCCCTCTTGAAATCAAAAATATATATACATATAAAAAATGACAAAGCATACCTCGACCAAAATTTTATTTCAGCTCCAAGGATTGAAAACTATCAAGAAAATTGAGAGTAGAGTTTATAGCTATTTTATGGAGAGATTCATATATGTTGCATGAGTGTTCATGAGTGGAAAAAGAGAGAGAAAATGAAATAACCAGAAAGAGTGGAAAGAAGAATGAGGGAGAGGTGAAAATATAGTACGTGAAGTTCTGGGTAATTGAAATTATTTACTCAAATTTTAAAAGAAATTTTAAGCTGTCATGAGTCTATTTGGGAAAGACAACTATAAATTGAATGGGGTTTCAATGAAAATTAAAGAGGCTTTTTTTTTCCTACTTCACATTTTAATCAACCAATCTATCCCCCTTTTTTTTCCCCACATATCACTTTACTCATAAAACCAATACATTAAATATATAATGTAACTTTCTTTTTTTTTATGACTTAACATATAAAAATATATACATATCAATCATTAGATACATGTATTATATAGAGTAATACCTATATTTAGGACTTAAAAGTTATTTATATATTAAACATATTACATAACTTTTCATTTTTTGTAATCGTGAGTCAACGTGTATAATAGTGTATATAACTAATACACTTATAAAACATAACTTTCCTTTTTTTTTTTTACGTTATAAGTTCCCATTTAAGCATAAATATATATTAACATATTAACATATAAATATATATATATATATATAAGACTATATATATACATAAATTTATCCATACAATTATACCACAACATAATTTCATCAAATCATCATAAAAAAAGATCATTAATTTGGCATGAATTTCGTTCTAGCACCTCGAGTCTTCGTCGCATCACCTGAAAAAAAAAAACTTAACATAACATTATAGTTATTTGCATATGATATTATCATATTACCCATGTTTATTTCTAACATCATATTTTGGGGTGTTACAATAGGAGTGTATGTATTGTTCAACAAGGTTTTGATTAAAACAAATTATTTGAGTTACAAGAGGATTTTGTTGTTATGGAATGATTTGGATAACATTTAGGGGAACTTATGATTTTTATTAAACTGGGTTTTGTCATTTATTTTCGTCAATTCTATTGTAAGTGGGCTTAGAATTGGGCTTAAGATCTGTACAAGTTGGGTTTCAATTTCATGCTTGTTATTTAACTTGTTCCAAAAGTGTTAAGGCCCGAAATAACCTAACCCATTTCAGCTTAGAACATTTAGGCGTAGTCCAAATCCTAAATCAGTTTGATCCACTGTTTCTTGCACATGGTCTTTATACGTGTCATCTACACTGGTTCAATCATTATCTACATATACGTTTACTGTACATAGGAGCTCATTTCTCCTAGCTTACTCTCTCTCTAAACTTGTCTTTCTCTCTCTAAATTGCAAATCCTCTTCCTTCTCTCTAGAACTTATTCTTTCTCTCTCTAAAAGAAGAAGGAATTCTAGAATTCTGTAACTTACTATCTCTATTTTTCTTTTTTATTTACTCTTATTTCATCTCGTCATAGACCCAAAGTACCAACACCTAAGAAAGTATTTGCCATCACTATTTCAAAAGGTTCTCAGAAAGAAATACAAGATTAGGATCACTTTGTTGTGGATTCTTATGCATTTTGGCATCCCTAGTGATGTGAGGATGTTGATAGAGGGGAAGTTCAGTTCGAGTGACTTCAGTCAAGATATCGGTTTATTAGGTATATGTACTAGTTGTAGTACAATGAATAGAAGAGCTCGTGCCATTACGGGTACTTGTAACAAATGTAGACCACAAAATTGTAACAATAAATATACTTCACCTGGTTTTGTGTCTATAAATAGAGAGGATAAAGTAAGGTTTTGTAGGGATGGACTTTCTAAGGAGAACTTAGATAACCTCTATCCTTCTCTTCAAGATCACCCTAGTGGATATGTTCAAGAAGCTATCTTTAAACTCTAGCCTAAATTCCATGCAAAAAGACAATGCCTTAGGAACATGGTATTTCAAGATCTTGTTTGCCAAGCCATAAGAAAACTAGATGAGAAATAAGTCATCGCTCTATAAAGGTTGTTTAGTCTTTAATAGTTTGAAATCATTTTAGTTGGTATTCAATAATCTATCTTTCTTTTACTCAAAATATTTGCCTTTGTGTTCGACATAATCAAGATTATTAGACTGATACAATAAATGTTAGTGTCTTATTTAATTTATGGTTTTCTTTAATATATATATATATATATATAAAATAAAATATATTATCTTGTCAGACACATTACATGTGGTACTGTAACATGTTTGAAATTTTGAAACTTATACAAATATTTTGAGATTTGTGTCTTAAATTTTAAAAATTCTATGGTAATTTGTCGTTTATATTGATTTTTTAGATTCGGTGTACATTTGTTAAAAGGTCTTTAGTTGTATTAGAGTGTCTTCTGTCAACTTATTCTTAATTGTCAAAAGTTATACAGTTCATGTCTAATCTTTTTCAAAAAGTAAATTGAACTTTCCATAAACTATCAATCGCTGTTCTTACTTTCTTACCTACACAATATTTTATTTAGATCTTTGGATTACCTTTTTGTTACCTACTCGTCTATCTCTTTAATCCTTTTTGCATATTCCTCATCTTTAAAATCTCATGTAGAATCCCGAGTCTAAATGGAGCAGACATATAACAATTACTCATACAAACCAAATATGTCTACCTCCCAATCCACCAAGAAAATAAAGAATATCTGTGTCTTTTATGGTTCCAGCTTAGGAAAAGATAAAGTCTATCTAAAAGCTGTAAAACACTTAAGGCAAGCCTTAGCATGCAGGAAGATTAACCTGACCTACGGGGGTGATAGTTTAGGATTAATGAGAAATGTAGCAACAACAGCTAAGTCTGGTAGTGTTAAAGTCCTGAGGATTATTCCTCGACTCCTAGCTGAGGGAAACCTTTGCAGAAAAACAATTGGTAGGGAGAAAAAAGTTTTAAACACCCTTGAATGTCATAAAACCATGATTGATAATTTTGATGCTTTTATAGCATTACTTGGTGGTCTAAATACCCTTGAATAAATATTCGTGGTTGCTAGTAGGCATTTATTGGGTATTCATTCCAAACTCTTAGGATTTTTAAATGTAAATGGTTTTTATGATAGTCTTTTAAAATTTTTAGATTACGCTGTGGTAGAAAACTTTATTATAGAATCAGGGAGACAAATCCTTGTTACTGCTTTAACAGCTGAGGAATTGCTAGATAAGATACAAATCATCCATCTGGAATCCGATACTACAACATCCAAGCTTGAATGGGAGAAGGAAAATTGGGAGCAACCATTTGATTTGAATCTCCACCTGTAATTTTTGGGTTTTATCCATGGCATGTATGTCTGTATTTCATGTGCTATGAATAATCATTTTCCCCACACTATGTATTTCTTATAGTAAACTATTATTAAAACTTTTAGATTCATTGACCCTAATGCCGGGATGGTTGGTGATATGGAGTTCTTGATGCTCTCAAAAAGCATCCCATTTTGGGTCCGATCTTTTGTTTATTGATGTTTTACATTCTTTAAGTATGCATGATATGGATAGCTGAATATACAAAGTGCTTTGTACTCTCAAAACGTATCGTATCATGTTTGTAATGTGTAGTATTCTATTAATGTTTTGTGGAAGTGCCAAAGTTAGCTGTGAGAATACTCCATAGAAAATATGAGTATGTTATTTGGGTTGAATGTTTGTGTCATGAAGGTAGCTGTTTATGAGAGAAACTGTTGAGTTTGCTTACAACTATGAGATTCCTTTTAATATCTCAATATAAGAGTTTAATGTATGATTTTGAATAAAAGCATTTGTGTTATATATATTTTTATGATAATGTCTTAGTTTATTTGTTGGAATATGAAATCAACCATCCTTGACTTTTCCTTACTCAAAAAGGAAAAGGAATCTAAAGATAAAGTATACAAAATTTCTCTGGTAATCTCCTTAATGTAATTGTAAATCATGGTCTATGAACAGTGAAGGATTGGGAAATTGTATGATCGACATGTCTACCTTTTTGATCAGATTCCTAAACTATAACATGATGTTGTAAATTTGGAACATGTTAGAGATACTCTTGTTGAGGGGTTCAAAATTTGGAGTAAGATCGAAATCCCAAGCAAATGAATGGAGATATGGTAACTCACATTTGGATACAAATAACATTGATGGTGTAGAGTTGGAAGTGGAATCATAACGGAATTGTGATTTTTTTACTAGTATTGTTAGATTTGAAATTTCGAGGATGAAATTTCTTTAAGGGGCTAGAGCTATGACACTCGTTATTTTCCTAACGGGTATTATAGTAATTAAATTAATTATTAGTGTGTCAATTTAAAATCTACTTCATATTATTTATTTCTATCTATTTTTAATTTTCTAAAATATTTCTATACTTATTTCGTATATTTATCGAAATGCCCTTGGAACTTTTAATTAATTACGAAAATGCCATTTGGCATTATATGGACCAAAGTCTCTGGAGCAGACATAATGCACCTAACTCTCACCTGCTTGTCTCTCATTTTCTAATCTTATCTTTCTTCAACCGAGCCCTCCAACAAAGAAAACCATGTCTTTCTTTTCTTTTCTCCGTGCAACACTCAGCTCTCTCTTCCTCTTTGAAACGTCTCCCTTTCACTCTCTTCTTCTTCTTTCTTTTGCTTTCTAAGTCTGAGAAACCCAACTCCATGTTGTTCAAAAGTCTCTATGCCAAAGTTGAACATGAGCTTAATCCCTTGATCTAATGACTTAAAGTTTTCAATGAGATTTTGATGTAAGAATTTTAGAAAATGAATCTGGTTTCATCTACCATCTTCACTCCAAATTTACTAATTTAATTTGCTGTATAATTAAGTTTTCATGAAATATTGATATACATCTATCTTGATGTTCCTATAGCATATGTGTAGAAAAAATGAGTTTATATGTCTACAACAGTGGTTATATTGTCAATTTAATTTCATATTAATTTTGAAAACATATTTCAAAAGTTTATCACTGATTGGCTTGATGCACGGAAGAGATTTCTATGGCTTTAAATGAAAAAGTTTGATATAAGCATGTCTTGGTTTTGGTGTTAAATGAGCTTTGAATTTGTGACCTTTGATTGTGATTTAGGTAGGGAAATTCAAAGAAGTTTGTTTATTCACATGTTAGCATGTTTTCAAAGTGTTTTAGACGAGTTTTATGCATTAAAAACTAATTTGGAGGAGAATAATTGTTTTAATATACAATCTGTCTGTTTTGGGATGAGCTGGGTATCACGGTCACCACGTATAGTATAGTGCAGTCGATCGAACTGAGCGGAATCGATAGGCCGAAATAGCCAACAGGTTTGGTAGGCCGAACTAGGAGTTCGACAGGCCAAACATCGGCAGTCCAAACTCAACAGTTCAGCAAGCCAAAGTCTGAAGACCGGCAAGTCGAATCTTGGAGATTGGTAGGCCGACAGAGGGTCCAAAAATAGCAGTTTTGCTTGGCAAGCCAAAAACAGTTAATCGGTAGGCCAATCGGATAGTCTAAACACACCTTATTTTTATCGTTTTATATTACAAATGTTCCAAGGATTTCATATAAATGATTATAGCACACTAATAATAATAGATAGTAATGATTATGGATTAGGAATTTAGTTAAAGTATGGTTATTTTATACGTTGTAGGATAATGAAGTATTTGTAGCTTATGTGGTAAACTTAGTATTATGAGCTGGAGGTTATCAGCATGGTATTTGCCAAGAGCTAGGGATTCTATAACTCATTTTTTGTGAGGTTTTTATTGAATTAAAATTTGTTATTTACATTGCAAGATATATACGTATGTTGAACTGCCATTGTATTAATATCACATATGAGACAACGACATGAACTCGTCTTGTATTGTACAGTGAGGAACATATTGATTTGACACATGTTGTTGTAAATTAGAAGCATGGTTAGGAAATCTGACTCTATAAATAATGAATGATTATAGAGGAATGGTAAGACGTGAAGAAGGCAGTGGATACGTCCTTAGGCACGAACACCCTAAAAGGTAAAATAGGGGGAAGTGATGACGCTCCCTTGGGTCAAAAGTCCTAGAACATATTGTACAGGAATCAACTTGGTGAGGATCCGAGGCATGATGTCCCCTTACCGGACACCCTTGGAATGATTGCAGGGTGGTTAAGCATGTCCATTTAGGTTTTATTGAATTGAGTGATGAATACTCTATTGGAACGTAGACACCTAGGAACATTAATGAACTGTAATATTTGTATATATGTAAATGTATGAAACTCGGTAATGATTAATGTAAGGTATCTATGGAATATGATCATAATGAATCTCATAAGATAAATAATGACTGAGAACTAACTAACCATGCAAGTTTTAATTTGGCAAAAACCTCAAGGTGAATAATAGTTTTTCCCTGCTGAGCATGTTGTCACTCATTCCCCTATATTTTCATCTTTTTAAGACTCATAATGTGTGAGATGATGACAAGAAATATAATTGAGGAAGTTATGTAGCTATGTTACGTTGGAATTGCTTCATTTGTTAAAGATTGTTCTTCTTGATAATGTAAGCATCGTATGTTACTTTTTGTAGCTGTATTGAGATATGTTGAGGGTTGGAATGATGATGGTGATAGTTTTATATTATTAAGCTAAATGTGCTACATTAAACTGTGGTTTAATTGTTGTTTATGCTTTTATTTTGATTTGAGAGTGTTCATTTAAGTATTGGGCAAATTTCTTTTGATATTTTATTTTTAATTTTTTATCTTTATTTAATTTATTAAAAATTGTTAACCCCTTACAAGACTAAATTATTTTTTACCCCTTAATATATTATAATGTTAATTTTTATAATCACATTTAATGGTAAGTATTTGCTTCTTTTTTCTTTTTTTTTTTTGTTTTTCTATAGAATGTAAGTTTCATACATGGTTAGGTTGTTAAAATCCGATGTTAGTGTCTCTAATCCTTTAACTTCAAGTACATCCGGTGATATAATAGTTGTCGAATTTTGTCTTTTAAAAGATGTGATCTCATATTTTCTTGCTATGAAGACTTATACAAATGTGGTTTATGAAAAAAAAAAAAAGTCTTCAGGACTTTTATTTTTATGGTAAGCCGTGTCAATGGTGGGTCGGTAGATTTCTTTTTAGTAGAATTTATTGAGTATCTTGTCTTAAAATGTTAATAAAATATAGGAATCTATAGCGCCGAAGGCAATGAAGTTTTAACGTACTAAGTCTCAAAATTGGAAAAAAAAAAAAGTTTTAAAAAAGTCTTAAATAATTTAGGTTCTTACGGAACATAAGACATACCTAGGAGAAAGATTTATTAGTTTCTGAAGTTAATCCCATGAGCCTACTTTTTAAAATATTATGTTTAGAAAGTGTGGTTTGGATAAAACTTTTGGTTCAAATACTGTAACAATTGAGAGCTTTACATCATCGCATATTTTTTCTTGATATTATAACATATAAAACTTTATAATGTAGCAAACAAGAGTTTTAGTTTGAATTGAAGTAGCTAAACATGCTAGCTACTAGTCTTAATAAAATAGTAGGTTTTAAAAAACCAAAACAGCAAATCTATTCTTAAAAAAAAAAAAAAACTATTGTTGTTGTTAGAAGCTTTATTATTCACGAAATGGCCAACATTCATTTTAATTAACTGCTGTTAGATGAGATAATCAACCTACATTATTTACAGAACTACATAATCTGTTTGCTTAACTCTGATAACCATAGGTTTGAACGATGAGTTGTTGATCAATTTCTTCTGGGCATCAGAGAAAGCTTAATTGCCTATTTTATTAGATTACATAATTTTCTTTTTTCCTTTCCTTTCTTCTGTTTGATTTATGTATAAGATTTTTATTATACACATCAGACAGGATAAAAAGGACGGGAAGACCATGGGTTTTAGTTTTGGGAAATTTTTATAAATACTATCTTTCAAAAATTATTTTACAAATATTGTATATGTTTAAGTATGATACAACTTAAAAATATAATATGAACGATAAAATGACATAATTTTTTTTTTAAAATTTGGCATGAATAACCATATTTTTTAAAGGCATTTTTGCGTTGTAAGTCTTCAAACTTTAAAATCTTTAGTATTTAGTTTCTTATTTTAAGAATTTGGATGCTTTAAGTTCAAACTTTTAACCCATGGGCACCATCATTCACATTTTAAGAATTATAACTATAGCAACTACTTAAAATCAGATGCAACCAAATATTTAATACTTAGCATATAGTAAGAAAATTAATAATTCGCTTTGCTGACAGAAGATACACCAGAATATAGCAAGAAGTTTCTGAACACATTATGAAAAGCGCTAATATGAATTAAAGATCCCTCAACCCAAAAAAAAAAAAAAAAGTATCATAGACTGACAGAATATCTATACAAAATTCACAAAAAGAAAGGAAGAAAGAAAAGAAAAGCAAGTCTGGATATAATCATGAAACTATAAATTGGACTCCCAATCTTTCCCTTTGATTGCTTTCTGGTCTCATTCCTTGCGGGAATTTTGATAAAAAAACCACCTAAAAAATTTAATTGGAGAAATGATCTTTTTTTTTTTTTACACAAAAAATTAAATCTCTTGGGTAGAAAAATTGTCCAAAAAACCTCAACAAGATAAAAAAAATAAAAAAAAAAAAGAAACCTCAACAAGATGAAAAAAAAAAATTGAAGCAATTTTCTTGCTTAAAAGGCTTATTTTTTTGGTGGAAAAAAAAAGTCCATTTATCCCATTAAATTTTTTAAGTGGCTCGTTCATCCAAATCCAAAGCTACGAGACTTGGTCGATATTCGTGTCGATTTATGTTCATCGTTGGCAGAAGGCTTTTTTACTTGATCCTCCCCATTTTCGCGTCGCAGCAGACATTTGTTCTCTCTCCGAATCGAAACTACAAGTCATCAGATCTAGCTTCCACAGGAAGAAGATTCTCCTTTGCGTAGCCATTCTCTTCTAAGAATTTCAAAGGAACAATGATTTTGCTATTCTTGCGCTTTCTCAGCATCAAGACGTGAAGCTCTCTATCTATTCTATCAGCAACAGAAATGCAATCATCCCACATGAACAAATAGGCCTCGGATGAATCTGGGAAGGATCTTCTCGGCAAAGTTTTAGCTCTGAAACTCTCCGTCCATACATCTAAAGAAAGAACCTCTATTTCCAAATCTTGTCCATCCTTCATGAGTCTAACACAATGAATTCTCTGATCTGTTTCGAGGTAACACCACCTTACTGGTTTCCCATTTTCTTCATCACCGCGGCGCAGGCTCAGCTCTCTCCAATGCTCATCTCTTCCTACGCTAATGTTCTGATTAGTATGAGTAAAAAGTGGAGGGAAAGAAAACGTTGAAAGGATTTTGAGATAAAAATTAATATAACGAGATATATGGTAGAAAAGAAATTAGAATAGAAAGAAAAAAATTATAAAAGATATGGTATATTGATCCCATCAAAATTGATCTAGCAAAATATAGATAGATTTTGTGACAGAAAAGTTTAACAACAAAGAAAGAGAAGTTATCAATTTTTTCTTATTTTCTATTAAAATTTTAACAAAAAATTTAGACATTAAATTAAAAAAATAACTAAATAATATTTAAACAAAATAATAATTATATTAATAGTAGTTTTTTTTATTTCTTTTGTTTTTCTTGTAATACCAAATAAGAGAATATAAAATTATTTTTTTTGACTTTTACATACCAAACAACTAAAAAAAACAAAAATTTTGTATTTCCCTAAAGTTTTCTTTCTATCATAGCTTTCTTTTCCCTCTGTGTTTTTTTTTTCCTTCTCACAAATCGGAGCAGAAAGCTATATGATCTATTTGCTTGTACAATCTCTTGTTATTCCACTTCTTTTGAGTGCTTCTTGAAGGTCAATATGGTTGAATTAAACTCTCCTTCTCTTTCGATCTATTTAGCCATATAGTTTCTTAACCTTCTTGTTCATCCCATGTTCTAAAATTCCTTTCTGACAGAATATGACTCTACTATTCTTTTTGGCCTTCGATCATCTTCCAAAATCTGTTTTTGCACTTTGGCTAAGTTACTTGCCGAGTCTGAGTCAACAAAGATCCGGGAACGGTAGGAATCGTTGCTATTTGTGGTTAGTTCTTTAAATTAGCTCGTCTGTTTTTTTATCTTTTCATATCTTTCTTGATATAGTTTCTTGTCAATCTTGCTCTTCTTGAAGTTGCTTCTTTTCACTGATGAGAAATTCTGATCTTCTTCTCTGTTGTTGCTCTATCAAAGAAAGATGGATTCAAATATGGAGAGTCCTCCCCAGCTTCCCTTCGATTCAATCACCGAGATACTGAGTTGGTTGCCAGTAGAATCTTTGCTGAGATTCAAGCGCGTCTGCAGGCAATGGTATACTTTGATTCAAGACCCCTACTTCATTGCCATCCACAGTCGCCGAGCCACTCCTGTGCTTCTGCCTTATACTCTCAACAACGTCGATGGGACATTTTATTAACCCCAGTCTTTCGCCGGATTAGTGTTGGAGAAAATCACAAGCGAAAAGTACCAAATCAGGAACCCGGCCACGCGTCAAGCACTCAATTTGCCTGAACCAGATTGTAACACCTTTTTGATGGGGGCTGCTTTTGATTCCCGGACTAGTGAGTTTAAATTGGTCGCCGGATATTACGTGAATAGGCAACCTTCAACGGAGTTAATATGGGAGATATTTAGCGTTGGCAGAGACGAGCATTGGAGACCAGCCTTGAAACTCGGCTGCAGTGAAGACCAAGAACATCGGCAACCAGAAAGGTGGTTTACGGCGAAATCAGATTGGAGCCTTCATTGCCTTAGAATTGAGAGGGTTAGGGAAGGAGTTTGGGATTTAGAGGTTGTTTCTTTTGATATATGGACGGAGAGTTCTAATTCTTATACCTTCCCTCAAGGCATCTTCTCATACTCTACAAGGGGTTTTTTGTTCTTCACATGGGATAAATGTGTCTGTGTTGGTGATGCAAGAGATGAAGAGCTTCATGTCTTGGTTGTAAGAAAACACAAGGACAAGTACACATGGAAAGATAGCAAAATCACTCTTCCTTTGAGATTCTTGGAAGAGATTGGCTACGCCATCAATGGAAAACTTGTTTATGTGGAAGCTGCATTTGATGATCTGTGGCTTTACTATGATGATAATGTCAAAGTTTGTCGCGACATGAAAACGGGGAGAATTAAGAAAAGAATACTTCGCTATGGAT
>CAMOHE010036522.1:0-77684 GCA_946598075.1 Artocarpus hirsutus
TGTCCTTAAGCCGATTATGGATAATCCTATAGGGATACGGTACACTATAATATGTCATGGAGACTTAGCTATACGGGCTTCATAATTCTATAGAGTTCGAGAGTGCAGCTCCAAGCTTTTAGTGGAGTAGCGTTGGAGTTGATAATTATGAAATGTATATCTGGGATATTGGGTTTTAAAATTATCAGGAGCTTGAACTATATAGGTCCATTTGGTCCCCTCTGCTAGCTCACAAAATCCTATAATGATACGGTGTGCTTTTCTAATTATTGGTGACTTATGTCAGATTTATTAGATTGATTGAAATTTGAAAGAATCAAATAATTCATGTCTGTTTATCGATTGAATTAATTTTGTGACAAAATTAATTCAAGATTAAACTTGTTGAATTTTGAGATCGGATAATTCTTATCTGTTTATTAGTTGATTTAATTTTGAATAAATTATATCAAGATAAACTTTAGAATTATTAGGAATCTATTTATTTTCCTAGAGATTATCTAGATAAAGTTGTTTTAATTAGATAACTTCTCTATTGGGTTATTTGAATTGAAACTGGGACTTTATCCTAGAGAATCTCGGGTGAAAAATAAAAGATTCGCTGAGATTTTTTTTGGGCAGTTCGACATGTCGATCTTAAAGTTCAGCCTACCGATGGGGCAAGTTCGGCCTGCCTATGAGAAAGTTCAGCCTGCCAATGCGTGAAATAAAAATCACACATTTTTACGTGGATTTCATCCGATATTGATCCGAATTTGATTCTGATTTGAATTTTTGAGACATTATTTGATAAGAAATGACCCTAGACCCAACCTCTATAAATAGGGAGTGAGTCTCATGAGTTATTTAGATCAATTGAGAGATTAAGAGTGATACTCTGCTAGTGAGAATCTGAAACTCCCTAAGATCTCTTGTTCACAAATTATGAACACTAGCTTTAGGTTCTCTCAATTGGTTGGAAGGAGAGTCACCTTGAGGAAAAGCTGTACGTGTGAGCCCACACTTACTCTGATCATGGATAGAGAATAGCAAAGAAGACCAGTTGGTTGAGGCTCTTTCGGAACGTTACTTCTCTATGTAGATTTTGGGAGCTTTTGGACAAATACAAGGTCAGTAAGATCAGGTTAATTTACACATATAGCATGTCAAACTTGTGTTTTGAAAAACACTCTGATAGAAAATTTTTAAAATTTTGCTGTGTACTATTTTTCCAACAAGGGGTGCTTCGTACTCCCCTTCATTATTCAAAGCCTTGAAGTCGAACTTGAGCACGTATGGTATTTTGTGCCCGTCCAGGCTTATCAGTAGCAATTCAGCTCCTAACCCGTCTATGCAAGATGATCCATCCATGAAGAGTTTCCATTCTTGCTCCAACGCAAGCAGGGGATTGTTGCAGCTAGGAATGTCATTTTCAACTTTGGGTGATTTCTCGGCCAGAGGCATGCCTTGCTCGGCGCACGTAAATTCAACAATAAAGTTGGCTAGTGCTTGAGCTTTGATCGCGGTTCTCAGCACAAAATGAACGTCATATTGGCTGAGCTCAATGACCACTTAGCCATTCGACCTGATATCTCCGGACTTTGCAAAACTTGTCGGAGTGGGAACTTGGTGGGTACTTTTATCGTGTGGGCTTGGTAATAAGGCCACAACTTTCGAGCAGAGGTGACCAGGGTGAAGTCTAATTTTTCAAGTGGGGGGTATCTCTCCTCGGCACCTTGGAATGCGTGGCTGGTGTAGTAGACTGGGCGTTGGGCTCCCTCTTCTTCTCGGACCAAAACTGAGCTTACGGCCTCTTAGAAACAGCTAAATAGGTGGTTAACGTTTCCCCTGGCAAAGGTTTGGGTAGGAGTGGGAGCATGGCTAGGTACCTTTTTAGGTTCTGGAATGCTTTTTCACACTCCCTGCTCCACTCAAACCTCCCCTTGAGTGCCTTGAAAAAAGGGTGGCACTTGTCGATAGCTTGGGAGACAAATCTAGACAAAGCCGCTACCATGCCGGTCAACTTCTGTACTTCTTTCATGGTTTGAGGTGAGTGCATGTCAATAACTGCCTGTGCCTTTGTGGGGTTAACCTCAATACCCTGTCGATTAACCAAGAATTTGAAGAACTTGCCCGAGCTCACTCCAAACGCCCACTTTGTTGAGTTGAGTTTCATCCTATACTCTCGGAGTATATCGAAGCTTGCCAAGAGGTCCGTCATGTGATCCCTGCTCTGACAGATTTGATAAGCATGTCGTCCACGTATACCTCCATTGTTTTGCCGATTAGCCTAGCAAACATTTTATTGACGAGCCATTGGTAAGTTGCCCTGGTGTTCTTTAGTCCAAAGGGCATTACTACATAGCAGTAAAGCCCTTGGTCGGTGACAAAAGTTGTCTTTATCTGGTCTTCCTCGGCCATCCGAAACTGATTGTACCCTGAGTACGCATCCATGCAGCTTAACAGCTCGTACCTAGCTATCGTGTCCACAAGCTGATCTATTCGGGGCAAGGGGAAGCAATCTTTCAGGCACGCCTTGTTTAGATCAGTATAATCTATGTAGACCCGCCACTTCCCACTGGCCTTTTTGACGAGCACGACATTTTCCAACCACTCCAGATACTTGACTTCCTGGATAAATCTGGCCTTGAGGAGTTTCTGAACTTCCTCGTTTATCGCAGTGTATCTCTCTGGATTAAAGGCTCTTCTCTTCTATATTATTAGCTTATGATTGGGCTGCACATTGAGGCGATGACAGATCATGCTCGGGTCTATGCCTGGCATGTCCTCGTGTGACCATGCGAATATGTCTCGGTACTCGGCAAGTAGCTTCTCTAGGTTGGCCCGAATCTCAACTGGCAGCTGCGACCTAAGTTGGACCGTGCGTTCAGGATGTTTTGGGTTTAAGTTGAATGGTACCAAGTCCTCGATAGGAGTTGCTCTTACTTCTTCCTCGAGAAGTCAGGGGTCAAGGTCGGCCAGCATTCGAGACTACAGATCCATCGGGAGGTCTACCTCATCGGCCATGCAAATAGCTAAGACATTTAGTTGCATACTTACTACACGGATGGCGTTCTCATAGCAAGCTTAGAAATATTTCTAGGACGACCGAATGATTCCAACCCCATTCTCCATGGGGAATTTCATGGCTAGGTGGTATGTGGACACTATGGCCTTCAACGCATTTAGCGTCGGTCGGCCAAGGATGATATTATATTGGGAGGGTTTATCGACGACGAGGAAGTCAACGACACGAGTAACCTGAGCAGCTCCCTCTCCAAAGGTCACCGATAATGCAACCTTCCCCACTGCTCGGACTCATTTGTCGATGAAGCCATATAGCAGAGTCTAGACCGGGACTACTGTCACATTGTCGATCTTCATCTTGTCAAAAGCTTGTTTAAATAAGATATCAGCCGAGCTGCCATTGTCGACGAGCACTCGTCGCACAATGTTATTGGCGACATGTAGCTCACAGACGAGGGCGTCGTTGTGCGGGTGAATCAGCTTATCGGCCTCCTCCTCAATGAACGTAATGGGGGTGTCTTGTTGACGACAAATCTTGTTTACATGCCCGAACATGTTGATAAACTCACCACGTTCCACCAACCATGCTTCTCGGACGTCAGTTCGTCGACTACTCAAGGTGTCCCCAGTAACAGGCCGTCGAAGATCGTGTGAATGATGTTTGGGGGTTCTAGGGTGTTCCCACCATCGTTACATCGACGGTCTTGGCCCTCGAGTTTGGCGACCCGTTTCTACCAATATTGGTGGTTGGTGTTATAACCTGTTTGACGAACTCCCTTAGATGTCCTCCTTAGACCAGCCTCTCGATTTGGTCCTCCAACTGTATGCATTCTCAAGTGGTGTCTCCCTTATCCTTGTGGAACTCGCAGTATTTCACTTGATCCCGCTTCACCCTGCTGCCCTTGAGCTTAGGTGGGGGGACTAACAAATTTTTCCCACTCACCTGGGTGTATACCTTGTCAATTGTCACTACTAGGGGAGTGTAGCTTTGGAATTACCCAGTCAGAGTTTTCTGCTTCTTCAACTTCTCCTTTTTCAGTTTCTTACTCTGCTCGACGGCCACCTACTCTGGAGCCTTCTGCTTCTTGCTCTTCTTTGTGCCGCTCGAGCCGGCCTCCTCTCTACGGCTCTTTATATATTCCGCGGCGTT
Organism: Artocarpus hirsutus; assembly: GCA_946598075.1. Classification (NCBI taxonomy): domain Eukaryota; kingdom Viridiplantae; phylum Streptophyta; class Magnoliopsida; order Rosales; family Moraceae; genus Artocarpus; species Artocarpus hirsutus. The sequence continues at coordinate 4,157 of CAMOHE010036522.1, forward strand.
GGTGTGCCTCTGGGCATAACCGAGCATTTGTGAAAAAGTGCTTGGCTGCTCAAATGCCAGAGACCAGGTAAGCTTCTCGTCTCGGAGGCCCCCTACAAAAATGTGTTTGAGGGTCTCGCCTTCGACGTGCTTGACCTCAAGCGTTGCTCGGGTGAACCTATTTATGTAATCTCGAATGCTGCCGTCCCCTTGCTTGACAGTGTACAAGTATGTAATTTCTTTTCTTCTAGTCTTTATAGTCGAGAATGCCGTTGAGAAGGCATCGACGAGCTGCTAGAAAGAAGTGATGGACGCAGACTCAAGTCATCTAAACCATTGCCGAGCTGGGCCCGTGAGGGTCAGCGAAAAAGCTTTGCACATAGCTGCGTCGCTGGCATTCTAGAGAAGCATATGTCCTCGAAATAGCTCGACATGTTCGTCAGCATCCGTGGTCCCAATATAAGCCTTGATTTGTGGGACTTTGAACTTAGGTGGCATAGGGGCTCACATGATCATGTCCAGGAATGGAGGATCCAGGGCTCCTGCATCCTCCAGGCCAAACCAGTTATTGCAAATTTCATCGATTTGGTGCTATAGGTCCCGAAGTTGACGACTGTTTGTCCTCAGGCAATTCGACCCTATAGGGTGCTTTGCCCTCTGCCCGGTTGCCAACTTTGGGTTCTTGGCCTCGTGGTATCCCCCAGTGCTAGAGCCTATTAAAAATTGAGGCTCGAGAACCTTGGGGTGATGGTGACCGCGCCACCTGCGGGCTGATTCAGCCTTCTTAGACAAGTCTATTGTTGGCCGAGATTGCACGCGTGGAGCTTTGGGTGCATCTAGAGTCTGCTTCGTCAATGGGGCCGATCTCCCATCCTACTTGACCTCCAACCTGGTCAGCTAGGGCAGGGAGAAGGAGGCCGAGAACAGCCTGGTGTTGTGCCTGCTGTGCAAGCTGTTGCATGAGTATCCAGACAGCGTTAATAAGTTCCTAGATCGGGTCCTGTGTGACGGAGTCTGGTGCTTGCTTTGCCCACGCCATACTCCCTTGGCCACCAAACCGGGATGTCATAGCTCGTGGGTGACCCCTTGGTCTGTCGATATTTTGAGGCCAGTTTCGTTGATCTCCCGACCCCTCTTATAGGGCAGCGTCATCCTAGGCATTGCCTCGAGTTACCATTATGACTCAAGAAATGGCAATGCTTGGTATTTTAATTGAAAGGCGCAAGGTGCCCCTCCTTCTAGTGCCAAAATGTTGATGCTTACTGTGTTCCAGCGTCATACCAACACCACGTGCAGCGGCGCACGATGCTTTGCTTCCCACTGTTTGCCTCCGCCTAACCTGATCGACCTACAACAAGAGGGGTGCCTCGGAGGCGTAAGGTGGTCAAGTAAACAAGACAAAGGCTGTCCAATGCTCAAGGCAGGGGGTGCTCGGCAGAGGTCGAGAACAAGTTAGTTGGGAAAGAGCTTGCTTTCCTCCTAAATGCAATAAATGCATCCTATTTATAGGTTACCACTTGGATCGGGTGTTAGGTAGGTTTTGCCCATAATTTGAGTGTCACATCATGGCATGCCAGGTGGCAAATGACAAGTATTGTGTCCTTCCGTCGGTGGATGAGCTCGCAACCGACGATGAGTTATTTGCCATGTGTTGAGTAGTAATAGCGAGTAGCAGCCTACTTTAGAATGAGAATAGTCCGACCCGAGCTCATATTGAGTCCGAGGAGGCACCCTAGTGAGGTGCAGCCTGAAGGAACCCTGAAGAGCACCTCGGATAATGTATCAAGTGTAATCAAGGTCAGTTATGAGCTCCACGTACCTTTGTCGAGTTGGGTGGCCGACCACCTGGAGTTTGGATCCTCAACAGTGGCATCGAGCTCACCCTCAACAACCACCAAGACACCAACCATCGATAATTATTGTGACTTTGTTTGTGCAATTTTGTTGTAATGTTTAAAAAATTCATTGGTTTAAATTGAAAATTTAATTTGGATTTAAATGGTGAAGTTTCTTGATAATTCATGTTTTGTTAATTACAAGATGATGTGAATTATTTATGATAAATTTTGAAGCACATTATGTGTAATTTTGTGCAATATAAAGTTTTTAAAAATATACAAATTTTGAGAGTTTAAATACTTACAAATTTGTAAAATACTCTTAAGATAAAATTTATGCTATATTAATTATAATTTTTGTGACAAATTTATGAAGGATAGTTTATTAGTACAAGTAGAAAAATTATACCATAGTCTAAAACATTATAAAAATTGTCTATTTTTTAGTTAGTTAAACTGATAAAGATTTTAGCATCAACAGTCCAACTGGTGTTGGAATATAGTATAAAGAGACACTTAGAAAAAAATAGTACACAATGTAGTGCAATTATACAGAAACTTTGCAAATACAGGTATATAAACTACTGTTTTGAGATTTAGATAGTTGGATAAAAAGTAAGTCAGTGTAATCATAGACCATTAAAGAAAATATCTCCTTAATTTTATACTGATAGTATAAAAAAATACAGGGCAATATAAATTTAAACTATTGAAAAAGCAAAGTGGGACCCATTAGGTGACACCCAAAAGTTTGAAAAATACCACATCCCCCCTTGGAAAACCAATTGTGCTAAGTGTTAGGATGCAAAATTTTATTTGCATTTTAGGAGCCATTTGTTTCGTATATTTGGTCAACTCTTTAGAGTCAAATCTTTATAGTCCTTTGGATACATATTTATTTCCTGCAAAATTCAAATCAAATGAATCCTTTGAATCCAAGTTTTCAAAGTTCTATCCCCTTGAACTCTTTGGACTGGGAAATATTTGCTACAGTAAAAACTGAAATTCTTTCTCCAATATTTGAGGAAAAAATTATAACTTTTCTCTCATTGTATTCATAATGAAGAGAAGAATAAATGAAGATCTATATTACATATATTTTAGGATCACAAACATTAAGGACTTGTTTGGTTGGAATACTTTAATAACTAGTGTGGCTCAAATTCTGATATGAGTAATGAGAATGCCATTAATACCTATTTGGTGCCTTTAACCTGGTTCCGTGATTCGAATCCCTTGAATCATTTTTGACAACTCTTCAGTCAAATCACAAGAGTTCATCGCTAGGGTGTTCTCACTGCACCTCAATGCTCATGCTACAGTGGGGATATCCTACTGTTACTCACATGAATCCTGCAAGTGGCAGAGATTCTTGCTTTCCCCAATACTTACCGTTACTTACAATTTCATGAACAGGATTGCGTTGGTGCTATTGACAGTACACACATACCATATATTCCACCAAGCGAAGAATCAAGAAGGTATATTAATAGAAAAGGATTTCACTCACAAAATTTCATGGGCATCTGTGACTTTGAAATGAAATTTACTTTCATCTTAATTGGATGGGAGGGATCCGCCCATGATGCGCGAGTGTTACTAGAAGCCATATTCGATCCAGGAAAGAACTTTCCAAGACCACCGCTAGGTAGACGAAAAAGACTAATTATTGTTGTTCTTTTTGTTTCACCTTTGAATTTTATCTAGTTCCAAAATACATATACTAACACCACTTGTGATATGCTTAGGAAAATACTATTTAGTAGATTCTGGCTATCCCAGAAGCGATTGTTTCCTTGCTCCATATCGAGGAGTTACCTATCATTTGCAAAAGTATCGAGAGCGTAGAGATGGTCCTCGTTCGTCAAGGGAGTTGTTCAACTATACGCACTCATCTCTTCGCAACTGCATTGAAAGAACCTTCGGTGTATGGAAGGCGAGATTCCCAATATTGAAGAGCATGAAGCCCTTTCCATACGACAAACAAAAGTTGATCCCAATTGCTTGTGCTGTGATTCACAACTTCGTACGCATGTGGCAAAGCAATGATGAGATACTTCAGCAGTACTATTATGACGTATTACCGGTGGCTGAGATAGAAGGAGAAAATGTGGATGAAGAAGATGGGGTGCAAGATGAAGATGGGGTTGATGTGAATCCATTTCTTCAAAATAGAGGTGACAATGCCAGCATGAATGCTAGTAGGGATGCGATGGCGAACCAAATGTGGGAAGCTTATGCACAACGCCCTTGGTACGCAAGTCAGCATTAATATTTCAGGTGGCAATAATTTTTTACTACATTAATGTTGGAATGTTGCTACGTTAGTTGGGTTCGCTGCCATTGTCTATAATAAACACTGCCATATATACATGACATTGAAAAAGGAGCACATTCTTTGAATGGATTGTACTAATTTTTTTCCCATAAATAGTTTATGGATTGGAGGGAGAATTGGATATTTCGGCAAATCACTAATAGCATGAACTTGGCAATAATATTCAATAGGCAACAAAAAGAGGACTTAATATAATTATAACTCTAATTTTTTTAATATTGTGTTCATGTGTACCAAACATTGATTTCTTATTACATTCAATAAAATGAAAATAATTTATTTCATATACCATTTTATGCTCTTTTTAAAAATGTGTTATTTTTGTAAAAAAAAAATTTAATTTTGACAAATGGGCAACTAAAAATCCTAATCCAAATCTCACATGTACCAAACACATATTCATAACTCAAATCAGATTTCAAAAACTTACCAAACACATATTTGAATATTTTATCCAAATCTACTTTTAAATACTCTACCAACTAAACAATAACCCGAATTATAACTCAAATCACATTACTTAAATCACAATCCAAATCTCAATACTATTAAAAAGAATCCAAATCACCATAATTCGAATACCTTTACCAAACAGGCCCATTTTGTTATGTTTATTAATAAATCAAAAACTTTTTCTACCATCTATCTAAACATAAATTCTAATTTTATCCTCTATTAAAAGTGATGTAACTATTTATGCATGTATGGAATATTATATATATGTTCATATAAGTTCTAAGTTTTAAGTTTTAAAGTTAAATAAAAGAAATTATTCCATATTTTCATGATTAAGTAAATGAGTTCTAGTTTGAGAAAAAATATTAAAAGGGTGTTTGGCAGATAGTAGTTTGGACCACTTTCTCAGTTATAAACAATATAAAGTTATTACATGCTACAGTAACAATTAAAAAAATCGCTATAGTATAAATTTTTCATATGCTACAGTAAAAATAGTTCTAACCACTATGCCAAGCGCCCTATAAGTAATGGCTAGAACAGTCGGATCATCACATCTGTTACCTTTTATTATAGTGTTGAAGTAATTAGTGTCAAACAATTCATCGTTCATTTGGATTAGATTTCTTGATTCATTCTTCATTTGGATTACATTTCTTGATTCATTCTTTTATCATTTTTTGATTGAAAAAGTTGCCAAAGACATGATTGCGGTGTAGATGAGAAACCACATTTTGTGACTACCAGATTAGAGACTAACCTTAAATAAAAAAGGCAACTTTTATGGTGGAGAAGGCGTTTTTGCTCTAATAGTGTTGTATAAATGTTTAGTTATCAAATTAACTTTTTAATAGCCTGATTTGCAACTAGAAGTATTTTTATATCATACGTTGTAAATTTTAAACGTGACCAATAGTTTATTAGACTATTAAAATTATAATCTAATAGTTAAAACATCTACTCTCTCGGTGATACAAAAGTGCATTTTTCACTATAAGAATTCCCTAAAAAACTAAACAAAATAGAGATTTCTCCGAAAAAATAATTTATTTGATTTTCATGTCAAATCTATATAAAAACATGATTTTTACCATATTTAGTGGTTTAATAATAGACACTAGCAATGATTGTTAGGGAATGGCTTGAAAATTGTTCGATGGCATTAAAAAAATAACCTACAAATAAGTATTTGTTTTTTAATTGTCCAATTTACAAAAAACGATTTGAAAATAACGCTGTGAATACGAATACTCACCCGACAGAGACCTAACAAAAATCAGTAAAAGGTTTGTTCGTTAAGCCCATGCGTCCACTGTAATTTGCAGATATTCTTCCCACTTTAGTTTCAACTTTCAGTGAGACAAGCAACCAAAACATTATAAATAAATAAATAAAAAAAAAAGAGAATAAGAAAAGAAGAAAAAAGAAAAATCAATCTCGACCGTCGAATTCCAAAGCCTGGCCATCGGCGCCGTTCATTGTTCTTCTTGTGTTCGCCTGAAGCTTGAAGCTTAGGGTTTTCTCTCGGAAGAGCAACGCAAGAGACCTCGATCGACTCGTCTTTTCAATCCAAGTGGGTCTTCTTCTCCTTCGAAACCTTTCTTCAATTAGTTTCTCTATTATTAATTGTTGCATCTTGTTAAAATCTTACCAGGTTAATATCTGAAAAACTGTTTCAAATAGTGCTTAAAAAAGGAGGAGGATAATCTACAATTTCTTATTATTCTTTTTGACAGTTTTGTTAAATTCAACATTTTGATTGCCTTGCTATTTGTTTTTTTAATTTTTTTTAGATTGTAAGAGGAGTTTGCTGATGTGGGAAGAAATTATGCATCGTTTAAGCTCTAGTTTAGAGTAATCACTAAGATTAGAGTTGAAATTTTGAGATTAGTGATTGATACTGTGTTCTTAAACTGAAAATGTGTTCCAAAAAAAAAAAAAAAAACTGAAAATGTGTTTAATTATACTATCTAAGTGATGTTTCAATTTTTTTATTTTTTATTTTTTTTTAAAGGGAAATTGTGCTTGGTTTGCTATCTGAGCATATATTAAGTGAAAACATATTTTTGTTGTTGTTGTTCTTCTTCTTCTTTTAATTTTTATTATGAAAGAAGAAAATTGAATTCAAGTGATTGGAACAGTATTGGGTTGAGAGGGAGGGAGACATGTTGTTCCTTTGGGTTCTCAATTCACCCTTTAATAAAACTTAGAAAATTACAGATTTCTTTCTCCCTTTACATTCATATTCCCATATTTTCTTTGTGTTAAAAAAATGGCGCATAAAGTTTATGGTTTTACAGCCTGCACAATTCATTCTTTTTGGTGTGTGGACTCTGTAAAGCCACGGAGAAGGAGGAGGTGTTATAGAACGCCCTTTTGGATATTCCTCTGTGCTTTTCATCTCCAAGCGGCTCAAAACCATTTGATACCACATACAGTAAGATGACATTTTTGTTTGTTTGTTCATTATGCCTGGTAGGTTGTAAAATTATTTTAACTGCAGATATTCATTGACCGGGGGAAGTGAAGCGGGCGTGAAAATGGCGATCGCAGCCCCTGGACAGCTCAACCTTCACGAGTCGCCTTCTTGGGGATCCAGAAGTGTTGACTGCTTTGAGAAATTGGAACAAATTGGTGAGGGCACTTATGGGTGAGTGTTCTTCTCAAGTTTCCCACAAGATTACATTCTTATGTTATTTAACCTTTTCTCTTGCCTCAAATTCTTCAGTCATGTAGTTTGAAGTTTTTGTTTTACTTTACTTTTTAGTTATGATGTAGTTTCAAGTATTTGTTTTCATGAGAAAATGGAATTTGATCAGACCAATTGAGGATTACAATGACGAAATAGATACAATGGACAATTGAGACTTTTAGAATAAGGTGTCTTAAAAGATATTAAGTCCAAAACCAGTGAAAAATACTGCAAAACCTTCCGACTCAAAACAATTTTCCAACTTAGAATGATCATAGATGACAGGAAAATGTGAAATTTCTTTCTGTTGAATCCCATAGGGAGGCTAGATTTTAACTCCTCTCTCTCTCAAAAAAAAAAAAAAAAAAAGGTTCTTTTTCTTTGTAGATTCTACAATGTCTTTTTCAAGGACTACCAGCACATATGAAAAACAATTTATGGCTGTTTAATCTAATTTACAATTATCAGTCCGATTCTCATAATTAGTCAAGCATCAAATATCTGTTAGTGCTTTACGTTATATGGAGACATTGAGTGAAGAAACATCTATGTGATATGGAGATATGAACTTTTATTGAATCATCATTTACTTTTCTTCTTTGACATTCAAGTGTCTTGACCTTCTTTTGTATCTTTTTTAATAAAACACTTATTTTCTTATTCTATGTTTATGTCTTTGTCTTGTAATTGTTGTTGGTTTTTAACGAGCTTATTTGGACTTGCAGCCAAGTTTACATGGCCAGAGAAATTAAGACTGGAGAAATTGTTGCCTTGAAGAAAATTCGGATGGATAACGAGAGAGAGGGAGTACGTAGCTTTTCTTGAAAAGTTTTATTTTTCTTCATTTTTGAGTAAATTCTAGAAGGATGTTCCTATTTCTAGCATCATGCATTGTAATTTGGTTGTATCTAAAAAAAAAAGGCCTCAGTTTGGTGTCTGTGAAGCTTAAGAGTTAATAATTGTGACCATTTGTTAAGAAAATTTTCATAGCTTCTTGTCAGATATGCAAATTTCCCTATAAATGCATCTAATATTCATTTGTTCTCAGTTTCCAATAACAGCCATAAGGGAAATCAAAATTCTAAAGAAGCTTCATCATGAAAATGTGATCAAGTTGAAAGAGATTGTGACGTCTCCAGGTATTATTGTAATGCTTCATCTAACTTCATTGTTTAAATGTGTATGCAGATGTTTTTACTGTTCTGAGAAACAGGTTTAGGCAGCTAGCTCTTTGTATCTTTTCTTTCTTTTTCACCCCCTACTATATGTATCTCAAATTCCAATACTGTTCTGTCAGGACCAGAGAAGGATGAGCAAGGAAGGCCAGGCAAGTATTTCATTTTTCAAATGTGTAGTGTAGCTATATAATAGTCTGGATCTCTATTTGTCACATTTTTGCATTAACTTTTCTTTTCAAAAGATTTTGATGTTTCTATTTGTTGCAGACGGTAATAAATATAAAGGGGGCATTTACATGGTCTTCGAATACATGGACCATGATTTAACAGGTCTTGCTGATCGGCCCGGGATGAGATTTTCAGTTTCCCAGATCAAGGTATCACAAAATCTACTTTGGCTGGTTTTTCTGTTAATATAACTTCAATGCAGGACACTGCTTATTTTCATTCCTTTCTTTTGTTTCGACAGTGCTATATGAGACAGTTATTGACTGGTCTTCACTATTGTCATGTAAATCAAGTGCTTCATCGGGATATTAAAGGTTTTGTATTGAAGCCAAGCATTGTTTGTTACATTCATTCTAGTTTTTAAGGTTTTGGTTCCAAAATGATTTTTGTAGAGTTTCTCTTTTAGTCGGCTTTTTTTTTTTTTTCCTGGTGTTTTGGTGTGGCCTCCTATTTCCTAATTTTATTGTGGTGGTCAGTTTGATTTCAAAGATGTTGTACCTTCCCCCCAAATTAATAAAATTGTTCTTGTTTCTTTTTTTTTAAAAAAATGATATTTTTACTATTATACTACAGGCTCTAATCTTCTTATAGACAACGAAGGTAATCTGAAGCTTGCTGATTTTGGGCTTGCTCGTTCGTTCTCAAATGATCACAATGCAAATCTTACAAATCGTGTTATTACCTTATGGTACAGGTAAATAAATGGGTTCAATTCCGCCAATGGAGACTTCTTGTTCTTCTTCTTCTTCTTCTTCTCTCTCTTTTTTTTATTTTTTATTTTTATTTTTTTGATAAGAAACACACTAATGGAGAGTTCTGATCTAATTCAATATGTTTTTTCTCGTATTTGATGTGGCTGCTACCTGTGTAATAGCATGTGACTGAATAGCAAGAATTTATTTTAAAGGGAGAATTCTTTGCTTAGTTCTCATTCTCTGTTTATTTAGACCTCCAGAGTTGCTGCTTGGGACAACCAAGTATGGTCCAGCTGTTGATATGTGGTCTGTTGGTTGTATCTTTGCTGAGCTTCTTCATGGAAAACCTATTTTCCCTGGAAAAGACGAGGTAACAGATGAATTCTTTGCTAGGTCTGGTATCATGATAAGATCTAAGGTCTGAGATGCTGCCTCTGTCGAAAGAAATCTATCTGTTCATTTGTTTTGGAAGTTTCGATTATAGATGTTAGTTTGAGCCCCTTGAAGATGCATTGTTATTTAGTTTCAACACTTTTCGGGTGGAAATGAACGTAACTTTATTGCATTGTAAAATAGATTGCTAATAGAAAAAGACCACGCCCAACACAAAAATGAAACTCTAACGGCCCAATATACAAATCATAGCATGCCTTGTCGATTTCTACAAATTCACAAATCTTATCATCTCAGTAAGCTCATAATTACTCCTTTCTTTCTGATATCTGCGGATGAGAGATTGGGTGAGCAATGAAGTTTCATTTTTGCATCAAGAGACTAAAGCCTTGCCCTACTCTTTGAATTTTAACCCAAAGTCAGTTAAATTATTTGTTTTGCTTAGAAGGTATTGTATCTACACATGCATGAAGGTTGTTTAAAATCTTGGCCTACTCCTTGAATTTAAACACAAAGTCAGTTAAATCATTTGATTTTCTTAGAAGGTATTTTATCTATACGTGCATGAAGCTTGTTAAACATTATGTTTCAATCAGAACTGCGATTCTCGCCATATGCGTTTCAAAGCTTCATTGCTTGGCAAAACTTGTATGTTGTACTTCCTTATAAAAGTTTGTTGCATGGAGAAAAACACGAAAAATGTAACGGTATAGTTTAAGTGTGTTGCCTTTTACATTATTGTGATTTTCCTATTGTGTATTTCTTGCTACTTTAAGCCTATACAATAATAATTACTTGTTAATGGAAAGTTTATGGGATGAGCTTAATATTTTTTGTTGGTGATTATTGTAGCCTGAGCAATTAAACAAGATCTTCGAGCTGTGTGGAGCTCCAGATGAGGTAAACTGGCCTGGGGTTTCAAAAATTCCCTGGTATAACAACTTAAAGCCTACAAGACCGATGAAGAGACGTCTAAGGGAGGTTTTTAGACAGTAAGTGATTTTTGTCTGATGCAGCATTTGGTCCATGCTATCCAGTTTAACAGGAGTCTTTGCAGTTAATTCATGACTTATGTTTAAGTTCATTATTGGTAATTACGCTTTTTTTTTTGTGGGATACTTTATTGTTATGTTCTAGTTATTTTGAGCTGCGATATTCCTTTTTTAAGGGCTCTGATTTGCTTCCAAAGTTTGGAAGCACATTCGTTACGTGGTTTTGTGAGAGTTGTTTTGGTTTGAAGTATATCCATGGGTACATCAATAATAGAAAGGACGTAGCCTTTAAAAAAAAGAGAGTGCTAAATGTTATTGTCGCATATGTGTTTATGATGAGGGGTTTTGGTTCCGTTGAATGAGTCTGCTATCTTTTTCATCTTCCAGTTTTTCTTTTTTAGACATGGGTTTGGTATCAGATTGTGTATATATCTTACCCTACATCCTTCTACGTTATAGCTTTGACCGCCATGCTTTGGAGTTGTTGGAGAGGATGCTCACGCTTGATCCTTCTCAGGTATCGTCTCCTTCTCTGACTAAACTTGCCAAGCTCTGATCTGACATGGACAAATTACACTCGTCATTTCTACTTTTGTTTGCTATTATGTGATACAGTGATTGTGTCTATACGCGTATGGGCTAGATCCACATCAATTTAGTCAATCAAGTATTTAAGAGGCCTAAAATAGAGTCAATATATATAAAACTTGTCAAGTACTTATCTTTTTTAGGATTCACTTTAGTTTCATTCTTTCGAACACTTTGGTAAAATCTTTATAACCAAACCCTTTCCAATAAAAAAGTTGATTGCAACTCCAACAGGTTGCTGAAGTGGCTCAGGGGCCTCACCTTATAAGTGGGTCGTCTTTGGTTCGATTCTCCTTGGGGGCTTGGGGCCACCTCCCTTGGGTTGCACTGGTGTGTTCAGAAAGGAGGGTTTACACACCTTAGAGATTAGTCAGGTGCTTAAAGAGGCCTTGACCCCTTGAGTTATCCAAAAAAATAAAAATAAAGAAGCTGATTGCAAGGATTGTTGAATACCTTTTCCCCCCTCTCTCTCTCTCTCTCTCTCTCTCTCACACACACACACATCAAATTCGAGGAAGAAGAGGGGGGGGGGGGGGTTGTGGTGGCGGGGGGTCCAAGGTGTGCCAAGAAAGCATGTACTTTGCTGTCATATTTTCTCACCTCATATAGTTTAAGTGCTAATCTATCTGTTTTTATTTACAAATATATTCATTTCAATTTTGATTTGTGTTTTTAATAGGATGATGTTGCTCTCAACTTGGTTCTAACTTGTTTTCTTCGATATATGATAGAGAATATCTGCAAAGGATGCGCTTGATGCGGAGTATTTCTGGACTGACCCATTACCCTGTGATCCCAAGAGGTTTTGACCACTCAGAATTTTCAATTTCTTAAAAACTTTTATTCGCTTTTTTGGACGACATATTTTCTCACCACAAATATTTTAGGTAACTAAACTGTTTGTCATACATTTCTCGTACAGTTTACCGAAGTACGAGTCATCCCATGAGTTCCAGACAAAGAAAAAGCGCCAGCAGCAACGACAGCATGAAGAAACAGCAAAACGTCAAAAACTGCAGCACCCGCAGCAGCACGGCCGCCTGCCACCTATTCAGCAGTCTGGTCAAGCGCATGCCCAAATGCGTCCGGGACCAAACCAGCCTCCAATGCACAGTTCTCAGGCCCCTGTTGCTGCAGGGCCTAGCCATCACTACGGGAAGCCTCGCGGGCCCTCAGGAGGGCCAGGAAGGTACCCCCAAAGCGGCAACCTGGGCGGAGGTTATAACCATCCAAACCGTGGAGGGCAAGGCGGAGGGAGTGGTTACAGTGGTGGGCCGTATCCTGCACAAGGACGTGGCGCGCCATATGGGTCTAGTGGCATGCCCGGTGCTGCACCACGTGGTGGAGGGGGAAGCGGGTATGGAGTTGGTGCTCCAAACTATCAGCAAAATGGTCCCTATGGCAGTTCAAATGCCGGACGTGGGTCTAACATGATGGGTGGAAATCGCAATCAGCAGTATGGATGGCAGCAATAACACAAGTTTGGTTGATTTAAGAGGAAAAAAGGTTTCGACGAAATGAAAAAAAACAAGGCGGATACTGGCTACTGTTTAAAAGAATATCCAAGTGAATGTGCGGAAGAACAAGGTTGAGTTGTGGGCACAAGTTGCCTGCAAGCTGTGGCATAATTTACCCATGAATACATTAATGCGGATGCAAAATGATATTGCCTTTTACTAGTGTTGTACTCTTGAGTCATTGAGCTTGTGCCCGGGCTTATTTAAAGGAATTCACATTTAAGTGTTTATTGTTTAGTGTAATATTCAATAATAAAGGAATTCAGATTTAAGTGTTTATTGTTGATTGTAACATTCAATAGTATAAGCTTGTGTTTACCTAAAACTTTCTTAAAATTCAATCAGAAAACTAAAATAACAAACTATTTTTTGAAACTATGACATTAGAAACGCCAAGAACATTGTTTTTGCCAGCTTTTTGAGAAGGTAAACAATTTTTTAAACTACTTTAAAGCCACATTTTTAAAGTCGTATATTACTTAATATATAAGTTCATAATATGTTCTAACAAATAAAGGTGAATGAACATTGGGTTGTGGGCGGGGGTTGCAAATGGTTTATGTGGGTTTGAACCTGCTAACCCATTCTTGATCTGGCCCGCAGTCCTCACAAATCTGATGTAGGAGCTCCCTTTTTCCCCTCGGAGTTGTTATTTTAGCATTTCGATTAACTTTTTATCGGTCTAATGCATAATTGGAAATAATTTTATGTTATGTTTTGGAAACAACTGTTTTTTTAGGGAACCCTTTTGAAAATCTTTTAACATACACTCACAAATCAGATATATATATATATATATATATATATATATATATAACGAATAAAACATTTGTTCTTGCAAGTAGGGAAAAACAAATAGTTCCCACTTTAAAAGTTCCCCTCGGATTTCTAATGCTAACAGGGGGAATTTTTGCTGTAGGAATGTCACGTTTTCCTACTTGTATAGATTTTTTTTTTAACCGTGGATTAGTGCCTATATTAAAATTTGCAACAAGTGTTCCAATTAGAGATCTAACTATTAAAAAGTTGATTCAACTGCTAAAATAATAATTTCTATTAGTATAAGGAAAAAAACAATTCATGCTATAAAAATTACCCAAAAATAAGTCAAAGCTACATAAATATAAGGGAAAAAGGCATCTAACATTTTTTAAAATTTTTTTGAAGTAAATAGCATATTTAAAATATTTGACTGTAAATACAAACTATTTATTCTGTAATTACAATTATTTACACTATAAATATACTGGTTACCTCAAATATTTTAAAACGTCATTTACTTGTTTAAGGTTCAAAAGTCATGCTTAATCACATTTGAAACCTACTCTGCTCTCTCTCTCATCTTTAACTCTCTACTTTTCTCAGTCTTCCCGTCCTCTCTCTCTCCATCATCAAGGGGCAGCACCCAATCTTTGCCATCGAACTCCGCCATCATGGTCAATTTAAGACAATAAAAATAACAAAGTTGAAATTTAGATATTTTGCATGCTTAATTTCTATATATGTCAATGTCAAAGAAGTTGTGGAGGTTTTGATTTACGAACAATGATGACAGAATTGTTAATATCGACGGATATAAAAAAATGGATATCTTAAATGTTTCTTAAAACTTTACACAATCAATATTACTAAAGTTGAACTATATTTTTGGCCAAATAAGTGTAGGGTAATAAGAAGTCAATATAATTATGTATTGATATAATTTTAATCTTACGTTACATACGCATTACCAAGGATGAAAATGTTTACGATATTGTCAATATTTCCATGATAATATTCAAATTTGAAGTCTCAATATAGATACAGAGGGGGAAAGAATTTTACTTCCAGGATGTCCATAAAATATCTACAATATCCACAAATATTCGTAATATCAATGAATATCTGTAACGCCCCGAAATTAATTAAATGTTATTAGTGTGTAAAATTGTGAATTAGTGTGCTATAGTGCATTTCTGAACTTAATTTGATTATTTTGAGATATTTCTAAATTAATGATATAGATTAACTTAATGATTTTTAATTACTCTTGATTACTTTTATTTGCTATTTTGAATTTTAAAACAAAACAATTTGTCAAAATGCTGGTTTTACAAAACCGTGGGAGATACACGGTTTTCGCACAGTAAAACCGCCCATTACTCTCTTTATTTAACCCCTTCTCTCTCTCCCTCTTCCTCACTCTCTTCTCATTCTCTCTCTTCTACTCTCTCTCACGTTCTCTTACTCTTTCCCTCTGTGTCTCTTTCTCTCTCTCAATTTCTCTCAAAGTTTTGAATCAAAAATTCAAACCCAAGCTTTGGATCAACGAATTGGAGGCTCAGGAACATGATTAAACAACCAAGAACATGATTTAAAGCTTAATTCGAGATTAGTTTACAAATTTTTAAAACTTTTTCAATTTTTCAAATTTTTTGGTATTTTGAAATTTAAGCTTTCCTAAACTTAGAAAACCTTCAATCTAGGTTAAAGGAACTTAGAATGACTAAAATTTAAGCTTTGTTTTATCAAAAACAGATTTGAATCAAGATTTTTCATTTTTCTCTATTTTTCCTACTTTTGGAATTTTTCAAAATCTTTGTGCAAATCTTCTTTAAATTGGTTCAAAAGTGTTTTATATTGTTTTTCTACCATCTATGAATGATTTCCATGCCTGAGAAATGAGAAAAACAGGTTGAAATGAAGCTTTGGGCTTGGAGGCCGAGAACCTGTGCTTGAAAAATTCTAGAATTTTTCAGTTCGACAGGCCAAACTTCGTGTTCAATTGGCCAAATTCATGAGTTCGGTAGCCCGAATTCATACGACCTGTAGGCCGAACCTGAAAATATTCGGTTGATCGGACTTGGTTTTCCGGGATCGGACTTGGTTTTCCGGCAGGCCGAACTGCACAATTCGGCCAGCCAAATTAGGGTGACCGGCAGACCGACCGGGCATGGTGAAATTTTGTTATTTTTCACCCGTTTTTATCATTTTGAACCCTGATTTAGATTTTAACGATACCATATGATTTTGCAAACTTAATATCACACTAGGACACCATGAGGTAGTTTAGTGGCATAGGATATCTCGAGCTAGATACTGATAGACTTAGTTATTGTACGTTTAAGGTTGTTCATGGTTTTGCGAAGCTAACGTGTAGTAGACTGGGATTATGGTGTGGGACACCGGCATGAGTATTGAGGTAGGACTTCTACCCCTTCCTTGGTAGCCAATTTTAAATGTTTTGGCCCCAAAATAATTTTTAACAAAAATGTTTTCAATGATTGGTTGAAAAAGGACTTTTATTGACTGATTTCATAAGCTATAGAATTGACGTAGTTTTCATAATAAACCTCATAATGAATGTAAAAGACTATATTTGGTAAGAAGCGATTTTAATAATTATAGAAAGATATGTATATATATATATATATTTTAGGGCATGATGCCATATCAGAGATCAGGTCGTGTAGTGCCCTAAGGGCAAGTCCTGAAACCTAGCTGGGCCACTTCAGTGCTGATATAAATATGGTTTGCCCAAGAAAGAATATAAAGGTACTTTCTGGATAGACTATTTTTAAAAGATATATTTACATGATTTTATTTCTTTAACTCTGTTTTCTGTTATTTGTTTTGAAAGGTAAAATTTGTATTTCAACTAAATGTCTATTTGTGAAATATTGTCCTACTGAGCCTTTCACTCACCTTTATTTGTTTTAAATTCTTTCCCCCCTCTAGGTGGATTCCAGCTTAGAATCGAAGAAGAGTCTATTGACCGGACTTGCGACCAGTAGAAGACTTGGGTATGTTGTAGTATAGATAATTCAAGGCATGTATAAGTTTAACTTTTTCTTTTTCTTTGGACTGTGGTTGTAAATTTAATATTGTCTGTACCATGTGTGTGCACAAGTTGGGGGTCAGTGGGACCCATTCTCGTTCCCTTTTATTTCTTTATTATTTCCTTATTGTTTACTTTGTTATCCATATTTGTTTAATCATTATAAATGCTTGTTTTAAAAGGTTTTAAATTATCACATTTTTATAACTAATCAATTACTTTAACCCATGTTTAATTAAAAATTTCTATTTAATTAACTTAGTTAAACTGCGACGTCACCTCCCGTACTTTGGGGCCTGACAATATCCGTGAAAATCAAGGATATTTCTAAAAATTTTTACAAAATATCTAAAAAAGGCCAGAAAATTTTCATTTATGCACAAAATCAATTTTGTAGGACTTTTTAAAATTATTTTCCAATAAAATATGACTAATATATTAAACTTAAAGACAATAAAAAAGTATTTATTAAGACTTAGTTAGTCTTTAAATAATTTTTACTTTTAAAACGAATAGTTCGTGACTCTTGTGCAAATCCGTATATCTTGTTACATATAGATGTGTGTACTATATTTTTACTATTTTTGTTTATTAGTCCTAATTATTATTCTTCATAGAGCACATAAATTTTGTTACGATTTCGATGACATTGATAATGATGGCAATGATGGGGCAATGATGATAATGATGATGAAAACTATAAAAAAAGATGAAGTATAATGTCCAATTAAATACCCTTGAACCCATTCACTAGAGAAGAAAAATTTACATATGCTAAACAAGATGAAGATCATGGTTGCAGAGTAGCAGGTGAGGGTATTACGACAATTATAAAGCAAGATATAAGAAGACACAGTGCAATTCAAATGAGTCAACTTAATGAGGATTCTGTTGTCTTAAGTTTTGACA
Organism: Artocarpus hirsutus; assembly: GCA_946598075.1. NCBI lineage: Eukaryota > Viridiplantae > Streptophyta > Magnoliopsida > Rosales > Moraceae > Artocarpus > Artocarpus hirsutus. The sequence continues at coordinate 21,777 of CAMOHE010036522.1, forward strand.
CCATGAGTTTTGAAATTAACAAAAAATTCTATGGTTATGATATTCTTTACAGTTCTCAAATGGGGATGAGTTCAAAAGTACAAAACCAAGATGGGTTCTTTAATATATTAGTGTATCCTCTGCCATAAATTAATGCTGAGATATCATTACAACTTCATGAAAACTACTCATTAAGTTAATTAGACAAACAACATCTAATTAATGGATTAATAGTAGGAAGAGATCAAGAAACATACATGTGGCACATCCAGAACAATTCAAGGAAATTATCCTAGTAGATGTATTGTTTAGGTCAAGATCAAAACCTACATAATGCTTTACAACCGGCTAGAAATTGTTTTTGATATTAAAGACACCTAGGGTTTGTATGTGTTAGACATGTATGCCCTAAGGAGTAAAAATGTAATATGTTTTTGGAGACATTTTTATCAATAAAGAATTTATTTATTATTCATATACCAAATTGTTGTCCTCTTTGCATTCATATTTGTTGAATGTATGATGAAAACAAAGGTCTGAGACTGTTGGTCTAAGCCTTTAGAATCAGGCATATGATGGACATATTATGCGGAAGATATGATTCTAAAAGTGACGGTCTAAATCATAAGATCTGCAATTGAGGGAATAATGTTGAGCACTTTATTCATGCAAAGATTTTTATATTGTCTATATTCCTAACAGGAGATAGTTTGTCTTGACATTGGAGGTAGACTCCGCAAATAGAAACATTAATGCATTATCATAGATGACAATGCATTTGATCGACACATAAAGTGCCATTGATTTGGATTAATAATTCTATCTTGGCAAATCAATTCACTTTAGACAATCATGTATGTTGTATCTTAATCCTAAGATAAGTAATGGGCACATTGTCTTGACTTATGTCTTTTGATGTGCCAAAAGGTGGCATCTATATTTAATGATGGTATGCATACCATTACATTGGAGACATGACTCTTGATAGTACAGACTTGTTATTCATAGATATGAAATCCATAGCTCCTCTTTAGGAGTCGATGATATCCTCTTATATGCATTATCCTGTAATTAGAAGACTGGAGCGCTTAACCATTTGGATACATAGGTGTAACCAAATGGTATACTGTCTTTGGATGGTAAGTTTTCCGATGGTGTGATAATGGAACGCAAGAGAAAAATAATCGGCAAGGTAAGACAGAATTTATCCTTAAGCTGATTATAGATATCCTATGGGGATACAATACATATGATATGTCATGGAGACTTAGCTATTTGGGCTTCATAATTCTATATAGTTCGAGAGTGTAGCTCTAAGCTTCTAGTGGAGTAGCATTAGAGTTGATAATTACGAAATGTATATCTAGGATATTGCATTTCATAATTATTAGGAGCTTAAACTATATAGGTCCATCATGTCTCTTTTGCTAGCTTATAGTAAATCTTGTAACGATACAACATGCTTTTCCAATAAATTGGTAACTTATGTTAAATTATCTGATTGGTTGAAATTTGATAGGATCAGATAATTCATGTTTTCTTATCAGTTGAATTAATTTTGTGAAAATTAATTTAAGATAAACTTGTTGAATTATCAAGAATATTAATTTTCCTAGTGATTCTCTAGATATTGTTGTTTTAATCATATAATTTCTTTGTTGGATTATTTGAATTAAAACTGGGGCTTTATCCAAAGAATCTCGCGTGGAAAATAAAAGATTTTTGTGGATCATTTATCATAAGTTTAATAGACCGGTCTACAAGTTCAGCTTACTGTTGGAGTTAGTTCGGCAGGCCAATTTGCCAGTTTGGCCTACAGACCGAACGATAATCTGATCACGTGTTTTTATACTATTTTATTAGATATTGATCTAAATTCAAATTTTTGAGGGCTTATCTGATAAAGACTAACCCTAGGCCCAACTTCTATAAATAGAAAGTGAGACTCATAAGTTATTTAGATTAGTTGAGAAATCAAGAGTGAGCATGCTATTTTGTGAATCTCTGGAACTCCTCTAAAGAGCTATTGTTCACAAATCACAAACAATAATTTTGGGTAGTTTTTTTAATTGGTTGGAAGGAGAGTCACTTGGAAGAGCTGTATGATGTGCGTCCACACATACTTCGATCGTGGATAGAGAATAGCAAAGAAGACCAGTTAATTAAGGCTCTTGTCGAACGCCTTTCTCTTCACAAATTATAAGGAGCTTTTTAGCATTAAAAGGTTAATAAGATCTGATTAATTTATGCATATAGCATGTCAAACTTGCATTTTAGAAAATTCTTTGGTATAAAAATTTTAAAATTTCTGTCGCATACTGTTTTTCCAACAGTATGTACTTTTATTATGTTTGGTGGTAGTTTTTATATATTTTATTATATTATTGTTTTTTATTTGCAATGAGTACTTAATATAGTACTAGAAACATAATCAATGTATACAATGATAGTATCTTTTTATATAGTAAGCAATATAACTCTCATGTTAAATCAATATTATATTAATTATGTTATTTCTTAGTTCAAATTAAGTAATATTGTTTATTTTAGCATTGAGCAAAAGTTATAAGAAAAAAAATTACAAGTTTTCTTGTAATATTTATTTTTTAAAAATACCTATTGACATTAATAATATCCACAATATTATCAGTAAATCAAATCTCGACAACTTCGACGACATCATTTTCTTCCTTCCGCATTACAAACAAGGTACAATAATTTAATTGAGTATATAAAAATTAATTTTGAAATATTATAGTATGACAAACTTCATGTATCTTTGATACCAAAAAAATTTTATAGAAAGTTGAAAAATATTAGGTAAAAGTTGCATGATATGTTCTTTAAACAAAAAAAGATGAATATTGAAGTCATAAATATGTTGTTTTTAGAGAAAAAAGCTAAAAATCTAAAAAGAATTTCAAATACAAATTATTCATTGAGAAAGTAAAAATTATTTAACAAACTAAGTCTCACTAATTATTTTTTTATCACTTTCAAGTAAATAATCTTTTATTTCTATTATCCATATTGAGACAATGTCAATGTCATGAATATTGTCATCCTTAGTATATACATATATATATATATATATGTATGAATAATTTTACTTTTAGAGAGTGTTTGGAAACAAAGGTAGAACTGAAAGTTAGAACTTAAACATTATAGCATGTAAGAGCTTTTACACTGTAGTAAACTTTTACTTTTCATTGTAGCATATGAGAGCTTTAAACTGTAACAAGTTGAAACTTAAAGTTCCAACTAACTTACAAAACTAAGCTTCAAACATTAAAAGCATTTAGGCATATCAAGATTTTCTCTTTTTATTTTTAAAAAATTCTTTTTTTCTTGAACAAACCTTTTTTCTTTTTTCTTTTTTTTTTCACTTTCATTTTAAATTTAAAATAGATTTCTGTAATTTGAAAAAAAAAATGAACAACCTGATGTGTGGTGACTTCTCTTCATGAAATCAAAAGTTTGTTTAAGCTGAAGCTATTTAACTTTATAGGGTTAAAGAGTCCGCTATATAAAATAGTAGGTTCTAGTTTAAAAAAGTATACTATATACTAGATTATGATTTATTTGTGGTGATCAAGAGAAAGGTTAAAACTTTATGGTTGGAACCATGCATTATGCATGTGAGAGCTTTGTATTGTAACAAATTTTTGTTTTACAATATTGTAGTGTTAACATTCTTAGCTACTTACTTAATTATGCCTCAAAATACAAGGGATATGATTAAATTCTCAAATATGTACCTAGTGAATCAAAAAACAAAAATATATAAATAAGAGTCTAATAATAACTTAGGATTAAGATTATTTTATATATGATTATCCATCGATATAATTAGAATTTGGAATATTTAACGGAAATTATTAGCTATTTAGATCACATCGTCTAGGTTCTACATAATCTTATCATGTAGAATGCACTCATTGTAATGCCCCTAAGTGGGGTTAACAGTTTTCAATAAATTAAATAAAGATTAGAAAATAAAAATAAAAGTTTAGAAGAAATTTGTCTACGACTTAAATAAAACTCTTAAATCAAAATAAACATATAAATAACAAACAAACCACAGTTTAATATAACACCTTAAATTTAATAATATAAAACTGTCATCATTATCATTTCAACCCTCAATATATCTTAATGCAGTCACATATAGCAACATATGATGCTTACATCACAATGAGGAACATTCTAACAAACGAAGCGATTCCAACTGAATACAGTTACACAGCTTCTTCAACTATTTTTCTCGTAGCCACCTCACACTTTATGAGTCTTAAAAAGATGAAAATATAGGGAAATGAATGATAACATGCTCAGTAAGGAAAACCGTTACTCTTTTTTAGGTTTTTAATCATCTACCACATTAACAACTGCATGGTTAGTTATTCAACAACATTATTCCTCTTAAGAGATTCATTATGATTATATCTCGTAGATTCCTTACGTTAATTATTACCAAGTTTCTTACATACATATATATATGTATGTATATATCATGATTAATCAATGTTCCTAGATGTTCACAATGCAATGAAGTATCACATCACTCAACTCCATGAAACCAAATAGGGGCGCTTGACCACTTTATAATTATTCCAAGAGTGTTTGATGAGGGGCCATCAGGCCCCAAATCTTCACCAAGTTGTTTTCTGTATAGTGTGTTCTAGAACTTTGGACTCAAGGGAACAACGTCGCTTCCCTCCTATTTACCTTTAGGGTGTTTAGGCCCAAGAATGTAACCGCTGCCTTCTTTATGTCTTACCATTCCTCTTATACCTTTAGTTATGTTTAGAGTCAGTATTTCCTAACCATGCTTCTTAATTGATATCAATCCATGTCAAATCAGTTTAACCTCGTTGTACATTACAGAACGAGTTCACATTGCTGTGTTATCAGTGATATTCATATTATATCAATTCAACATATATACGTATATATCTTGCAATTTTTTAATTCTACAAAACCTCACAAAAGATGAGTAATAGATTCCCTACCTCTTGGAGAATATACTACTGATAACTTCTAACTCACTAAACCATGTTCACTATGTAAGCTTCAAGTACGTTGTTATTATAGGACATATAAAATAATCATATTTTAACTTAAATCCTACTCTATAATCATACCAATGTACCACATATTTTTATTAGTGTGCCGTAATCATTTATATGAAATCCTTGGAACATTTCGTAACATAAAACGATAAAAAACAGATGAGTTTGGACTACACGACTAGCCTGCCAATCAATTATTTCCAATCTGCCAATCAAATTGTACATTTTAGACCTTCTACAGGCCTGTTGATTTGCAAGGTTTGGCCTACTGTTTTGACAGGGTTCAGCTTGCCGGTTGGAAAGGTTCAGCCTGCTAACTTGTTGACTAGTCTGGCCTATTGATTGGCGAGTCCAGCATACCGATAAAGCAATTCTGGAAGACTTAGTTTTCCATTTTTTAAGATCTCACGCTTTAAAACTTAATTAAACCCTTTTTATCAATTTTCAAGACATAGAAAATGCATAAAAACTATGAAATATCACACTAAACACATGTAGATCATTTTTAAAAAAATTTTCATGCTCAATATATAAATCTAATCCAAAAATCAAAACTTTTCAGAACGAGGTCAAAAACTCATTCAAAGCGAAGATTTATGTATATCAAGCTTCAAAAACATTGTATAATGATCCTTAAATATCAAAACACATTTCTCACAAATCTCATGCTAATACACAAATTTAAATCAAGTTTAATTTAGAAAATTTCATTCCAAGCTTGAAGAAAATGGTGATTTTGCTTGCAAAATCCTTGATCCTTATTTTGTAATTATGAAAGATTTAAGAGAACAATTTTAGGACTTCCTCTTGATTATCTTAAAGATAGGTTTGATGATCCTTGATCTTAGAGAAATCAAAGAGAAGAAAGAAGAGGAGAAACGCGAGAGAGAGAGAGTTGACTTCAGAAAAGAAGAAAAAGAAAAAAGAAAAAGAAAAAGAAAGAAGGGGGAGGAGAAAAGGAATGGGTGTAGGTATCAAATTTAGTCTCTTTCGGATACTTTGAAGCATATAATGCCTAATGGTATTTTTGAAATAATTTAGAAGTTCCAAGGGCATTTTGGTCAATGTACTAAATAAGTGTAGAAAAATTTTAGAAAAATTAAAAATAGGTAGAGTAAATAATATGGATTAGATTATTAATAAAACAAAATTCTACAAAATTTTAATTGGCATACTATTAATTAATTTAATCATAATTATACCCGTTAGAAATAACGGGTGTTATAGTTGTACTCTCCTTAAAAAATTTCATCCTCGAAATTTCAAATGCATGATACAAGTAATAACCACTAATTTATTATGATTCCAATTTCGACTTTACACCCTTAATGTTATTGGTCTCCAAATGTGGGTTATCATATATCCATTCATTTACTTGGGATATCAATCTTACTCTAAATACCTAATCCCTCAACAAGAGTATTGTTAATAGGTTTTGTATTTATTACACCGAATAATGGTCTAGGAATCCAATTAGAAAAGTGCACACACTGATCATGCCATTTTCTAGTCCTTCATTGTTTTTGGATCGTGGTTTACAATTATATTAAGGAGATTGCCAAAGGAATATTTGTACACTTGTCTTGATATCCCTTTTTCTTTCAAAGTAAGAAAAGTCTCGAATGGTTGATTCCATATCATAACTAAAAATAAATTAAAACATCATCATAAAATAAATAACTCAAGCGTTTCTATTAAAATCATATAAAGAGAGATAAGAAGGAATCTCGTAGTTGTAAGGAAACTTAATGGATCTTCTTATAAACGGCTGTTCTCTCTCATGATACAAGCATTCAATCCAAAAAATATACTTATATTTTTGTACGAACATTCTCATAATTAAGTTTGGTACTTCTGTAAAACATTAACAGAATGCCATACATTACAAACATGATGCAAATACATTTTGAGGGTACAAAGTACTCTGTAAAATCAGCTAGCCTAATTATGAATGCTTAGAAAATGCAGAAGCATCGATAAACAAAAGATTGGACCTTAAATGATATACATTTCGAGAGTATTAATTACTTTGTATCACTAGCTATCCCGACAATGGAGCCAATGAATCTAAAAGTTTTAACAACAGCATGCCACAAGAAATATAGAGTGTAGAGGAGAATGGTTATTCAAGACACACAAAATATAGACATACATGCCATAGGTAAAACCAAAAGATTACAAGTGTAGATTTAAATCCAATGGCTGCGTCCAACTTCATTTCTCCCAATCAAGCTTGGATGTTGCAGTGTCCGATTAAGGATGTTTGATTTGCATCTTATCTAGCAATTCCTTGATTGTTGAAGCAGTAGTAAAGATTCGTCTCCCTGACTCTACAATGAAATATTTTTCCAAAGCGCAATCTAAAAATTTTAAAAGACCATCATAAAAACCATTTACATTTAAAAGTCCTAAGGGTTTGGGCTGAATGCCAAATAAATTCCTAGTAGTAACTACGAATATTTCCTCAAGGGTGCCTAGATCACTAGGTAATACTATAAAAGCATCAGTATTATCGATCATGGTTTTAAGATGCTCAGGGATGTCCAAAACTCTTTTATGCCTACCTATGGTCTTCCTACAAAGGTTCCCTTTAGCTAGGAGGCGAGGGATAATCCCTATGACTTCGGCAACACTAGACTTAGCTGTTGTCGCCACATTTCCTATTTTTCTTAAAACTACCACCCTATAGATTTGGTTAATCTTTCTACATGCTAAGACTTATCCTAAATGTCTTGCGGCTTCTAGGTAGATTTTATCTTTCCCAAGGCTAGAACCACAAAAGATAGATATTCTTTATTTTCTTGGTTGATTGGAAAATAGACATATTTGGTTTGTATGATTGGTTGCTTTATGCCTACTCCATCTAAACTTTGAGTTCTACATGAGATTTTAAAGATGATGGATATTGATGGGTATGCAAAAGGACTAAGGAGGTAGTTAGGTAGGTGACAAATAGGTAATTCAAAGATCTAAACAAAATATTGTGTAGGTAAAAAGGTAAGAAAAAGATAGAGCCAATTTATGAGGAGTTAGATCAACTTTCGATAATTAAAAATAGTTTAACAAAACATACTCTGACATGACTGTAGTCATTTTTGACAATTTGCAGACTAAATCTAGAAAATCGATGTAAACAACAAACTACTATAGAACTTTTGACATTTAATACACAAGTTTCAAAACTTCTAGATAAGTTTTGAAAATCTAAACATGTTACAGTACAGCATGTGATGTGTCTGATAAGATAATATATTTTTATTTTATATATATATATTTTAAAAGACAACCATAAATTAAATGAGACACTAACATTTACTATGTCAATCTAATAACCATAATTACTTTGAACATAAAAGCCAATATTCTAAGTACAAAACAGTTTTTACTGAAAAGAAAGACAAATTATTGAGCACCAACTAAAACGATTTCAAACAAACAAACACTTAACAACCTCCAGAGAGCGATGACTTATTCTCCATCTAGTTTTCTTATGATTTGGCAAATAGGATCTTGAAGTACCATATTCCTAAGACATCTTTTCGCATCGAATTAGGCCAGAGTTTAGAGATTGCACCTTGAACATGCCCACTAGGACGATCTTGAAGAGAAGCATGGAGACCATCCAAGTTCTCTTTAAAATGTCCATCTCTATAGAAATTTATTTTCTCCTCACTCTGTTTTGACACAAATCTAAGAGAAAAACATTTATCGTTAGAATTTTGTTGTCCACCTTTGCTACAAGTGATTGTGATGGTACGAGCTCTTTTCTTCATTGCACTATGACTGGTACCCGTACCTGGTAAACTGACATCTTAACTAAAGTCACTCGGATGGATCTTCTCCTCTATCAACATCCTCACATCACTAGGGATGTCAAACGGCATAAGAATCCACAACAAAGTGATCCTAGTCTTGTTTTTCTTCTTAAGAATTTTCTAGGAAAGTGATTGAAAATACTTTCTCAGGTGGTAGTACTTTGGGTCTATGGTAAGAAGAAAGAACGATAAATGGCCAAGAAAAATCGAGATAGTAAGTTGTAGAATTTTAGGAAATTCTTAGAGAGAGAAGGGAAAAGTTCTACTAAGAATGAAGAGAATTTGAAAGTTAGAGAGTGAATGACAAATCTAGAGAGAGGGTGGTCTTGGAGAAATGAGCTCCTATGCACAATAAATGTATATATAGAAAAGGATTGGGGCATTATATGTGACATGTATAGCTACCAAGTGTAAAAGACAACATTTTGTTTTTCCCTTTTACTGGACCAAACTGGTTTAGAGTTTAGACTAGACCTAAATGTTATAGGCTAGAATGAATTGGGTTGCTTTGGGCCTTAACTCATTTGAAATGAATTAAACAACAAGCATGAAATTGAAGCCCAAATTGTTAAGATCTTATGCCAATTCGAAGCCCACCTAAGATATAATTAACCAAGAATAATAACAAGCCACGTTTGATAACAATCAAGGGTCCTTCTGAATAGCATTTAGATCATTCTATAACAATAAAATCCTCTTGTAACTCCAATAATTTATTTTAATCAAAACCTAGTTGAACAATGCATACTCTCCTATCTTATCTTTAATACTCAACATCTGTTGATAGATTCACCATTAAAACTACCAAGGGTTTTGAACATGACTAATATCGAAATTAATATACTTTTCATCTTTCAACTTAAATCATATCAATGAGTAAAGACCATTGATGTCACTACTTAAGAACATCTACAATCCTTACATTACCGCTTATACTATCTTTTATTCCTCATGTAACAAAACCTCAAGTAATCAAGAGATTCACATCTAAACATCTAGAATCAAATGTCTTCATCTTAAAGATTGAAAATCATAGCGTATGCCTTAAATATCATGATTAACTTAAGAAAACTTGTAAAGACCATTGCCATCACTTAAATACAACATACATAACATAAATATTCCAAACTTATAATTCATACATTCTTTGACTTTAACAAATCTTAACGGATCAAAAGATTAACATTTATCTCATTTGAGGTCCAATGTCATGGATTCCTAACTTATCTTACATTCATCAAGTAAATAGAATTTCTAAGAAAATTTTTGAAGACTTAAGTACAACATCGAGTCTACACATAATCACTACATATGTTTGAACCAATTATGAAGAATTTAGCATAGCCATACCAAACCTAGAAATCAACAATTCAAGCCTTGTATTTCTTATCATTCCTTACAAGTGTAAAGGTTTATATATTCTTGTAACTATACGAATCTCTCTTAACCAATCTACAAATAAATGCATTCCATATAATTATCGCACCTACATAGTTGTTAATTTTTATATTCTAGGATTTTTTCATGTCATGCCATCCTCTTAAACTGTATAAATCAACCTGAAGGTTCAATTTGATGATGACATTAAAATTCAACATTAAAACAATTTTGAAAACTGATTTTTAAGGTGGGGCTACACTCCCTAGGTTAACCAAACCTAGGCTCGGATACCAAAAATTCTGTAACGCCCTTAAGTGAGGGTTAATAGTTTTTAATAAATTAAATAAAGAACAAAAAATAAAAATAAAAACCATAGTTTAATGTAGCACCTTTAATTTAATAATATAAAACTGTTATCATCATCATTCCAACCTATAATACATTTTAATACAGTCATAAATAGTAACATATGATGCTTACATCACAATGAAGAACATTCTTAACAAACGAAGCGATTTTGACTGAATACAGTTACACAACTTCCTCAACTATCTATCTTGTAGCCACCTCACATTTTGTGAGTCCTGAAAAGATGAAAATATAAAGGAATGAGCAACAACATGCTCAATCGAAAAAATCATTGCTCTCCTTTAGGTTTTTATCATTTACCTTATTAACACTTGCATGGTTAGTTATTCAACAACATTATTCATCTTAAGAGATTTATATGATCATATCTTGTAGATACCTTACGTTAATCATTACCAAGTTTCTCATATATACATATATATACACATATATCATGATTAATCAATATTCCTAGGTATTCACAATGCAATGGAGTATCACATCACTTAACTCAATGAAACCCAAATGGGTGCACTTAACTACTCTACAAAGATTCTAAGAGTGTTCGGTGAGGGGACATCATGCCCCAAATCCTTACCAAGTCATTTCCTATATAGTGTGTTCTAGGACTTTCAACCTACAAAGCGCTTCACGTTCCCCTATTTACCTTTTAGGGTGTTCGTGCCTAAGGATGTAACCGCCGCCTTCTTCATGTCTTACCATTCCTCTCATAACCTTCCATTATGCTTAGAGTCAGTATTTCTTAACCATGCTTCTTAATTTATATCAACACATGCCAAATCAGTTTAACCTTGCTATACATTACATGACGAGTTCACATTGTTATGTTATCAGTGATATTCATATTATAATAATTGAAGACATATATAGATGTCTTACAATGTAAAGAATGAATTTTAATTCCATAAAACCTCACAAAAGATGAGTAATGGATTCCTTACCTCTTGGCAAATATATTGCTAATAACTTCTGGCTCACTAAACCAAGTTCACCATGTAAGCTTCAAGTATGTTGTTATCCTAGGACGTATAACATAACCACACTTTAACTTAAATCCTACTCTATAATCATACTAATTTACTATTTATTTCTGTTAGTGTGCTGTAATCATTAATATGAAATCCTTAGAACATTTTGTAATACAAAACGACAAAAAACAGATGAGTTTGGATTACATAATTGGCCTGCTAATCAGTTACTTTCGCTTGCCAATCAAACCATACATTTTAGACCCCTTTGTTGGCCTACCAATCTATAATGTTCGGCCTGTCAATTTGGTAGGGCCTGCCAATTGGAAGGGTTCAGCTTGCCGAACTTGTTGTTGAACCTGCCAACTAGTCTAGCCCACCGATTAGCAAGTTTGGGCTATCGACAAACTAATTTTGGAAAACCCAGTTTTCTATTTTTGAAGATCTTGAGCTTTAAAACTTAATCTGTCCATTTTTATCAATTTTTAGGACATAGAAAATGTACAAAACTATGGAATATGACACTTAAACACATGTAAATTATTTTTCTTAAAATTTTCATGCTCAATATACAAATCTAAATCAGAAATCAAAACTTTTCAAAATTAGCTCAAAAACTCATTCAAAGCAAAGATCTATGTATATCAAGCTTCAGAAACATTGTATAATCATCCTTAAATATCAAAAACACATTTCTCACAAATATCATGCTAATACACAAATTTAAATCAAGTTTAGTTTAAAAATCTCACCTCAAGCTTTAAAAAAATGGTGATTTCGCTTGCAAAATCCTTTATCCTTGTTTTATAATTATGAAAAATTTAAGAGAATAATTTCAAGACTTCCTCTTAATATCTTGAAGCTGGGTAGATGATCCTTGATCTTGGAGAATCAAAGAGAAGAAAGAAGAGGGGAAACAAGAGAGTGAGTTGACATGAGAGAAGAAGAAGAAGAAGAAGAAGAAGAAGAAGAAAAAGAAAAGAAAAAGAAAGAAGGAGGAGGAGGCAAGGAATGGGAGTAGGTATCAAATTTAGTCTCCATCAAAGATTTGAGAGCATATAATGCCGAATGGCATTTTGAAATAATTTAGAAGTTTCAAGGGTATTTTGGTCAATATACTAAATAGGTGTAAAAAAATTTAAAAAAATTAAAAATTGGTAGAGTAAATAATATGGATTAGATTTTGAATGAAACAAAATTCTACAAAATTTTATTTGGTACACTATTAATTAATTTAATCATAATTATACCGGTTAGAAATATTGGGTGTTACACTCATTTAATGGCTCACTACATTAATGGTTCATGTAAGACAGTTCCATTCTTAATGTAGATAACCTGCACTTGTAACATTTAATTAAAGTTTTATACTTTAATTGAATAATTAATTATATATTATTAATCATTTTATTTATCATCCCTAAATATTGTTTTCTTGTATATAACATTTATATACAATATTTAAGGTCATATAAATAATTATGAAATTTTAATGATATTCATAAAGTATACAAAAATAAATGTACACAAATATAATGAGAAATTCAGTTTATTTATTTATGTTTTGAGTGTTGATTTTTTGTCTCTTTAGATGTCCCACATCAATTAGGGATTGAACCATTTGTCTTATGTAGGCGTACATGTGTTGCCTTTTGTCCCACATTGGTTATGCATGAAGCTTTGTGTCTTTGGTAGGCTTATATATAAGAACACAGTTTGTCTTGGGCTTTGAGAGTTTTGGATGGTGGAAACTTCTGCTCAAGATTTTGTAATCTACTTATTCATAATGGAGCCAAAGGACGTAAATCCTTATGTTATTTGAATATCCATTTATTTTATTTTGTTGTAAATCCAGTTTCAGTTTCCACTGTGTCAAAGTGATTGAAAAATGTTTCAAACAATTTACTTATAATCCATAAAGTTGTCTACTCATATGGATACCCAAAGTGATGGAATGAATTTTCAATGAGATTCCTCTCCTTTGTAGTGACTGCCGCGATCCTTGTCAAGCTTAGATCTCCACGATCTTTGTTTGAGAGTGATACTTGTGTTGGGCCTCACCATGATCAAAGATCTGCCACCCTTGCCAACAAAAAAAGGGCAAAGCGCATCCGGTTGCGGCATATGTTAGACATGGTGCCCTAAGGAGTAAAATGTTGCAATAGGTTTTTGAAGACATTTTATCAATAAAGAGTTTGTTATTATTCATATATCAAATATTGTCCTCTTTATGTTCATTTCTGTTAAATATATGATAAGCAAACAAAAAGTCTAAGATTGTCAGTCTAAACCTTTAAGATCGTGCATGTGATGGACAGATTATGTGAAAGATATGAATCTTAAAGGTGATGGTCTAAATGATAAGATCTACAATCAAGTGAATAAAGTTGGGTGCTTTATTCATGCTAAGATTGTTATGTTGCCTACATCCCTAACAAGAGATGACTTGTCTTGGTCATCGAAGTAGGAGCACACGAGTAAAAACATTGGTATATTGTTATATGTGACAATGTATTAGATTGGGACAAAAAGTTGAATTGATTTGGTAAATAATTCCATTTGTTCAAATCAATTCACTTTAGACAATCATATGTGTAGTGTTTAAATCCTAAAATGACTAATGGGCCTGTATTATTGACTTATGTCTTTTGATATACCAAAAGGTGACATTCTGATTTAATGATGGTACACATACTGGTACATTAGATATATGACTCTTTAAATGACGTAAACTTGTTATTCACAGATTTGGAATCCATAGCTCTTTTGTAGAGTTGGTGATATTCTCTTATATGCATTATCTTGTAAGTGAAAGACTGGAGCACTCAACCATTTGGATACATAGGTGTAACCGAATGGTATACTATTTATGAATAGTAAGTCTTGCAATGGTGAGATAATGGAACGTAAGATAAAAATAATTGGAAAAGTAAAACATAATTTATCCTTAAGTCGATAATAAATATCCCATGGGGAGATGGCACATTATGATATGTCATGGATGGTTAGCTTATTAGAGCTTTAAAATTTTATATAGTTCAAGAGTACAGCTTTAAGCTTTAAGTGGGGTAGCATTAGAGTTGATATTTATTGAATATATTTAGGATATTCTATTTTATAATTATAGGAGCTTGAATTATATATGTCCATTGGGTCCCCTTTGTTAGCTCATAATAAATCCTATAACGATACGGCATGTTTTTTCCTACATATTGGTGACTTGTGTTAAATTATTAGATTAATTGAAATTCAATAAGAATGAATTTAATAATTCATATTAGTTTACCAGTTGAATTAATTTTGTAAATTACTTCAAGATAAATATGTTGAATTATTTGGAAAATATGTTATTTTCTATAGGATTATTTGTATATGACTGTTTTAATCAAATACCCTCTTAATTGGGTTATTTTAATTAAAAATGAGGCTCTATCTAAGATTCTCAGGTGAAAATAAGATATTATGAGAATTCTAGATTATTGCACAGTCGATAGGTTGATGGGAAAGTTCAATAGGCCGATGGAGTAAGTTTGGCAGGCTGATATCCCAAATCAGCATGTCGAACATGCGATAATCAGTATACACATTTTAACATGTTTTTCATTAGAAGTTGATATAGACTTGAATTTTAAGACCTAATCTGGTAAGGTTTAACCCCAAATTTGACCACTATAAATAGGGGGTGAGTTTTCTTTGTTATTCATATCATTTGACAAAAACTCCCTAAGAGCTATTGTTCAACATCAAGAACCTTAGCTTTGGGTTTTCTTAAGTGGTTGGAATGAGAGTTACTAAAGGAAAAGCTATATAATATGTGATGACCCGTACTCCGATCGTGGATAGCACATTGTGGATCCGTCCCCTAGGCAAGGATTTTATTGTGTACCGGGTTAGATCTCTGAAGGGATAATTTATTTTAGCATGATTTATTATTGTACACCCTAGGTGGTGATTATAAATCGTGGATAAAATAGTTGAAACGATAGTTATACACTCAAGATTAATTTTGTTATTATCCTCCCCTAAGAGCTCTATTAATGAAATTAATATCCAAAGAAAAATATTATTAGTATATGCTAGATTAGACGGGTCTTGGATGAAATATATTAATTGGAGGGGATTTGTATTCCTAATTGAATTTGGCAAGTCTCCCCTATGAGGTTTGTTGGATTCTGAGTTGGAGATTATCGTTATAAGGTTATGACTTTTTCAAGGTTTTGACACATAAACATATTTGTATGTTACTTGTTTGTATTATCTTACTAAACTGTTTTAGAATGTTTGCTTATATTTGGTATATGAATCTTTATTGTAGATTAAAATGCCTAAAACATTTTATCATTGATACTCGATAAAAATAAGTTAACAAGCGAGAATTACAATGATTGAAAAATGAACCTAAAAATCATCCTTTCGTTTGAAAAAGTAAAATTTGTGCTGACAATATCTTGTCCTATTGAACCTACCAAGGATTCCACAAATGAGCAAATCCAAGTGTATGATCGCTGGAAAGATACTAACGATTAGGCCTGTTGTTACGTTATAGTTAGCATGAATAATATGCTGTAGGCTTAACATGAAAATTATGAGACTGCTAAGCAGATCTTAGATAATTTAGAAGACATGTTTAGAGGCCAAGCCCTAACAAAACGACAAAGGGCTCTTTGTAAACTCTTAAACTGCAAATAAAGACTTGGAACTCTTATGAAGGAATATATGATGTTTGTCATAAGATACCTTGCTGAGTCTCAAACTCATGGAGCTGACACTAATGATGAGTCATAGATGACTATGGTCTTTCACACTCCATCTAAGGGGTTCATCCCATTTAGAGTTTTATATAATTTGAGCAATAGATAGGATGAGACCTTGACTGAATTGATGGATCAGTTATTGGAGTTTGAAAATCTGATTAGGGACACTCCTACTGGTGATGAGGCTAACTTGGTGGCTACATCTGGTTCCAATCCGAACCTAGAGAATGGAAAGAAGCAAGGGGCTAAGAACAAGAAGTCTTTTGTCTTGGCAAAAGGCGAGGACAAGAAGAAGAAAAAGAAGAACCTGAAGAAGCTCAAGTGCTTTTTTTGCAAAAGGGTCGAGCACATTAAGAAGAATTGCAAGGACTTGCTATCTCGAGGAGGTAAGTGAGAACTTTTGGTTATTGAAACTTGTTTAGTTGAGGAATTGATTGACACTCGGGTCATAGATTATGGAGCAATTAATCATATTTGTGTTTCTCTATAGGGATTCAAGAAAACAAAATGTCTATTACATGAACACATCACGTTACGAATGGGCGATGGATCCTTGGTGTTGGCTGAAGCAATGGGAGACGTCTATTTTTATTTTGATAATTATAGGATTTTAGTTTTGAAAGATTATTTTTATGTTCCTAAACTTAAAAGGAATTTAATTTCTATCGCTTGTTTATTTAAAGACTCTTATTCAGTATCTTTTAATAATAAAGTTATGATTCATAAAAACAAATCTTTTACATGTAATGGATGGATGTAAAACAATCTATATTTTATCAAACCTAAGATGGACTCATTGCTAAACACTAAGGTTAATGATAACTCTAAAAGACTTAAAACTTCTCACTCCAATAAGATTTATCTTTGACATTTGCGATTGGGTCATATTAGCCTAAATAGGATTCAAAGGTTAGTAAAAAATGGACCTTTATGTCACTTAGAGTTGGAATCTATACCATAATGTGAATCTTGTTTGGAGGGCAAAATGACCAAAAGACCATTTAGGTCTAAGGACAATAGAGCTGAAGGGGTTCCAGAACTTGTGCATAGTGATATTTGTGGTCTCATAAACATCAAAACACGTGGAGGGTATGAGTACTTTGTCACTTTTATTGATGATTACTCAAGATATAGGTATGTTTCCCTAATGTATCATCAAAGTAAAACTTTTGACAAGTTTAGAGAGTCTTGGGTTGACAAGGAAAAGCGATTAGGTAAACCTATAAAGGCATTTCGATTCAATCGCGATAGAGAATACCTCTCTAATGAGTTCTTGGGACACTTGTTAGAGAATGGGATCTTATCCCATTTAACTACACCAGGCACTACGTAGGAGAATGGCATAGCTGAGAGAAGGAATAGGACTTTGTTGAACATGGTTAGGTCTATGATGAGTTATTTGACATTACCTTTATCCTTTTGGGGATGTGCACTACAAACTGCATGTTATCTTTTGAACAATGTGCCTTCAAAATTGGTTCCTAAAACTCTTCATGAGTTGTGGACGGGTAGGAAGACATCCTTAAACCATATTCGCATATAGAGATGTTTGGCTCATGTCTTGTACAAGGAAGTGAAAAAGTTAGAAGCACATTCAAAAGTTTGCATGTTTGCAGGATATCTAAAAGGGACTAAAGGGGGGGTTATTTTTATAACCCGAAAGAAAATAAAGTTGTGGTTTCAACAAATACAACATTCCTTGAGGAAAGTTACATGAACGACTTTATGCCTCGTAGTAGAGTAGTACTTGAGGAGTTAGCTAGTTATTCGATTACTCTGGGGGTTCTAATTGAAATCAATCCAATCAATATAAAAAAATGACCAAACAACAACATAAGGAGCTTCGGAGTAGTGGGGGGATCGGGCGCCAACCTGATAGGTGAAGCCTACTTAGTTGAACCAGTTGAACTTGACAAAAATCCTTACACTTACATAGAAGCTATGGACAATGTTGATTCAAAGCTCTAGGCAAAAGCTATGAACACTGAGATGAAGTCTATGGAGACTAATCAAGTCTGAGAACTTGTAGATCTTCCCTAAAGGGTAAAACCTATAGGGTGTTAGTGGATCTATAAGAGAAATAGAGGAGCATATGAGAAGGTCAAAACCTATAAGGCTAGACTAGTAGCTAAGTGATACATGCAAAAGGAAGAAATCGATTACAAGGAAACCTTTTTACCTGTAGCCATGCTTAAGTACATCTGCATTCTCTTGTCCACAATTACCACACTTGACTACGAGATTTGGCAAATAGATGTTAAGATGACCTTTCTAAATGACTCTCTTGATGAGTCCATATATATGGTGCAGCTAGATGGGTTCAAGGCTAAGGGTCAAGAAAGTAAGGCCTATAAGCTGCTAAAGTCAATTTATAGACTTATGTAAGCTTCCTATTCTTGAAACATAAGATTTGATCAGGTGACCAAGACTTATAGGTTTGAACAAAACGTGAATGAACCATGTGTTTACAAACACATTAAGGATGGGTATGTGGTTTTTCTATTACTCTATGTAGATGATATTCTACTCATTGGCATTGACGTTGGAGCATCGACATCAGTCAAATTATAGTTAACTAAGCAGTTTGACATGAAAGACTTAGGTGAAGCTAATTATGTTCTCGGTATTTAGATATTTTGGGATAGAAAGAACAAGATGGTAGCTTTATCCCAAACTACATACATATATAAAATTCTAGAGAAGTATGCAATGTAGAATTCTAAGAAAGGTGGGCAACCTTCTAAGTCTGGAATTACTCTTTCTAAGAAAGGTGAGGAAATGAACATTAAGAACTAAGGAAAAACGAGAATGGTTCCCACTGACCTACATTTTGTGCACACATGTAGTACGGACAATATTAAATTACAACCACAGTCCAAAGTAAAGAGAAAAGTTAAATAATACATGCCTTGATTTTTACTACTCAAATAACCTACTTGGTTCTTCTACTGCTCAAATATCCCGTGTGTGGACTCCTCTCTAATCCTAAGCTGAACTCCTCTTAGAAGGGGAAAGAATTTTAAAACAAATAAAAGGTGAGCGAAAGGCTTAGTAGGACTATATCTTAAAACAGATAAATAATTTAAATAAAACTTTACCTTAGGAAATAAAGTTAAATAAATAAATTTGTTTAAATAGATTTTATTAAAAACAGTTTGTCTAGAAAGTACCTTTTATCTTTTCTAGGCAAACCATGATATTTACCATCGAAGTGGCCCAACTGGGTTTCGGGACCTGCCCCTAAGGTCGCACATTACACGACTCAATCTCTGATATAACATCAGGCCCTAATATATATATATATATATATATCTTTCTATAATTATTAAAATCTCTTTTTACCAAGTATTCTCAATTATATTCATTATGACGTTTTTTATGCTCCTCAGTCCACTGTTTATAAAAACTATCAATGAAATCCCTTTTTTTTTTCCTCAATTCATCATTGAAAACTTTTTTGTTAAAATCTCTTTTGAGGCCAAATCATTTTATAAACTGGGTTACCAAAGAAAAAGGGTAGAAGTCCTACCTTAATACTCGTGCCGGTGTCCCATACCATAATCTTGGTCTGCTACACGTCAGTTCCACGGAACCACGAACAACCTTAAATGTATAATAACTAAGTCTATCAGTATCTAGCTTAAGATATTCTATGTTACTAAACTATCTCATGGTGTCTTAGTGTGCCGTTTAAGTTTATAAAATCGTATGGTATCGTTAAAATCTAAATCAGGGTTCAAAATGGTAAAAACGGGTGAAAAATAACAAATTTTATCATGCCCGGTCGGCCTACCAATCCCCTTGGTTTGACCGGCTGAACTGTCGGAAAGCTAGGTCCGGTCAGCCAAACTTTTCTAGGTTCGGCCTGCCCATCGTATGAATCTGGCTTACCAAATTCATGAATCTGGCTTGCCGAACGTGAACTTTGGCCTGCTAATCTGGAAAAATTTTAGAATTTTTCAGACACGAGTTTCGGCCTTCTGAGCCTAAATCTCCAATTTCAACATATTTTCTCAAATCTTAGGCATAAATAATGATCATAGTTGATAGAAAAACATAGTAGATTACTTTTTAATACATTAAAACAAGATTTAAGCGAAATTTTTGGAAAAATCCAAAAATGAGAAAAATTAGAGAAAAATAAAAAATCTTAATTCAAATCCATTTTTTATCAAACAAGGCTTAAATTCTAGTTATTCTAAGTTCCTCTGACCTAGATTGATGGTTTTCTAAGCTTAGAAAAGCTTAGATTTCAAAATACCAAGAAATTTAAAAAATTAAAAAAGTTTTGAAATTTAAAAACTAACCTTGAATTCGAGCTTTGAATCGTATTTTTGGTCATCCAATCGAGTTCCCGAGCATCAAATCTACTAAATACCGAAGCTTAGGCGTGGTTTTTGAAGAAAAATTTGAGAGAAATTGAGAGAGAGAAGAGAGACAGAGAGGGAGAGTGAGAGAACGAGAGGGAGAGCGAGTGAGTGAGAGTGAGTGAGAATGAAAGGGAGAGTGAGAGATAAATAGAGGGAGAGAAGGGCAAGTGGCTGCACAAAAATCGTGTGCAGCAGCACACTAATTTTAAATGGTACCTATTCGGTATCTGTCAAATTGTTTTGTTTTAAAATTTTAAATAGCAAATAAAAATAATTTTAAGAAATTTAAAAATCATTAAAATAATAAAAAACAACATTAGTTTAGAAACTTTCCACAAAATGATCAAATTAAGTTTAGAATACTCATTATGGCACACTAATCTACCATTTTACTCACTAATAACATTTAATTAATTTTGAGGCGTTACAGTAGTCTCGTGTGTGCTATACTTTACACAACATTAGACATTTGTTATGCAGTCAGGATAGTAAGTCGAATTCAGTTAGATCCAGGACCTAACAACTGGGTTATGGTCAAGCATATTTTCAAGTACTTGGGAAGGACTAAAGGTTTTATGCTAGTGTATTTAAGTGAGGATCTAACGCTTCTAGGATACATTGATTCAGATTTCCAATCCGGTCTGAATTTGAGAAGATTGGCTCCTGGTTTTGTGTTTACTCTAGGTAGAGGTGCCATTGTTTGGAGAAGTGTCAAGCAAGATTATACTTCAAATTCAACGATGGTGCTTGAGTATGTAGTAGCTAGTAATACTTCGAAAGAAGCAATGTGGCTCTACAAGTTTCTTAGAGATCTTGAGGTAGTAGCTAGTGTGGATAAGGTGGTATTGTTGTATTATGATAACACTACAGTGATAGCTAATGCTAAAGAACAAAGATTTCATAAGAAGAGTAAGTATATTTATTAAAAGAATCATGTGATACAAGACTTCGTTGAGGTTGGGCATGTTGAAGTATGCAAGATTGTGTTTGAGGACAATATAGATAATCCTTTCATGAAGACACTAACTACTAGAGTTTTCGAGAAGCATGTAGAGACTATGGGGATGCAAGACATGTCATTTTTACTCACTTAGTGCAAGTGAGAGATTGTTAGACATGGTGCCCTAAGGAGTAAAATGTTGTAGTAGGTTTTTGGACACATTTTATCAATAAAGAGTTTATTATTATTCATACACCAAATGTTATCCTCTTTTTGTTTATTTTTGTTGAATGTATGATAAGCAATCACAAAGTCTCAAACTGTCGGTCTAAACCTTTAAGATTGTACAAATGATGGATAGATTATACGAAAGACATAAATCTTAAAGGTGATGGTCTAAATGATAAGATCCGCAATCGAGGGAATAATGTTGGGTGCTTTATTCGTGCTAAGATTGTTATGTTGTCTACATCCCTAATGGGAGATGGCTTGCCTTGGTCTTCAATGGGACTTCATGAGTAGAAATATCGGTACATAATTATAGGTGATAATATATTGGATCGGGACAAAAGTTGAATTGATTTAGTTAATAATTTCATTTGTTCAAATCAATTCACTTCAGACAATTATATGTATTGTGTCTTAATCCTAAAATGACTAATGGGCTTGTATTTTTTACTTATGTCTTTTGGAGTACCAAAGGTGACATCCCCCATTTAAAGATGGTACGTATACCGGTATATTGGAGACATGACTCTTAAATAGCGTAGACTTATTATTAATAGATATGGAATCCATAATTTTTTCTAGAGTTAATGATATTCGTTTATATGCATTATCTTGTAATTGTAAGACTGGAGTGGTCAACTTTTTGGATACATACGTATAACCGAATGGCATACTATTTATGAATAGTAAGTCTTCCAATAGTGTGATAATGGAACGTAATACAAAAATAATTGGGAAAGTAAAACGAAATTTATCCTTAAGCTGATAATAAATATCCTATGGGGATGTAGCACATTATGATATGCCATGAATGGTTAGCTTATTAGAGTTTTATAATTTTATATAGTTTAAGAGTACAGCTCTAAGCTTTTAGTGGAGCAGCATTAAAGTTGATAATTATAAAATATATATATGAGATATTGTATTTTATAATTATAGGAGCTTGAACTATATATGTCCATCAGGTTCCCTTTGTTAACTCATAATAAATCTTGTAATGAGACGGCGTGTTTTTTCCTATATATTGGTGACTTGTGTTAAATTATTAGACTGGCTAAAATTTGATAAGAGTGGATTTAATAATTCATGTTAATTTATTGGTTGAATTAATTTTGTAAATTAATTCAAGATAAATAAGTTGAATTATTTGGATAATATTTTATTTTCTATGGTATTATCTGTATATGATTATTTTAATCAAATAACTTCTCTATTGGATAAAACTGAGACTCTATCTAAGATTCCTGAGTGAAAATAAGATATTCTAAGGATTCAAGATTATTGCACAGTCGGCAGGCCGATGGGAAAGTTCAACAGGCTGATGGAGTAAGTTCTACAGGCTGATTTCCTAGATCGGTATGCTGAGCATGTGATAATCAATGTATGCATTTTTTGCGTATTTTTCATCAGAAGTTGATCTAGACTCAAATTTTAAGGCCTAATTTGATAAGGTTTAAACCTAAATTCGACCACTATAAATGGGATGAGTTTTATTTATTATTCAAATTATTTAAGAAGCATAAAGAAAGTTTTCTCATGAAAGAAACTCTAAAACTCCTTAAGAGCTATTGTTCAATATCAAGAATCGTAGCTCTAGGTTTTCTCAAGTGGTTGGAATGAGAGTCGTAGGAGGAAAAGTTATACGACATGTGACCACCCACACTTTGATCGTGGATAGAGAATAGCAAAGAAGACAGTTAATTAAGGCTATTATAAAATGTTCTTCTCTTCATGGATTGCTACTGCTTTTAGTATACAAAAGAGGAATGTAAGATCTGTCATTAATTTATATATTTAGCATGTTAAACTTGTGTTTTGAAAATACTCTAATTCACAATTTTGAAATTCTGTTGCATATTGTTTTCCAACAACATAGGCCAACAAGATCTATTAGCGGTGACAACAAGAGAGCACTAGAGATGGAGAAAGAAAAAAGAGAGAGAGAGAGTGATAGATAAGAGGAGTATAGAGATCTCAGATAAGATCTTGTCATCGACGGGATTGTTGTTGTGAAGAGAAAGAAGAGAAGACTAAGAGAGAGGAGTAAGAAAAAAACTAATTGACTTCATGGTATTTTAGCAATATTTTGTTAAGAAAGATGTGCTTAAAGTAAATGATGTTTTGTAAAAGGACATATTAATAAATAAATAAAATGAATTTTCATATATTTGTGTGCATGTATTTTAAATACTTTTGGATATCATTTAAAATTCTATAATTATTTATGTTATGTTAAATATTGTATTTAAGTGTAATATACAAAAGGATAATATTCAAGGATGATAATTAAAATGGTTAGTAATGTATAATTAATTAAGTTCAATTAAAGTATGGAATCTTTAATTAAACGTTACTAGTTCATGTCATTTCCCTTAAAAATAGAACAATCTTACCCAAACCGTTAAGATAGTGAGACATTAATAAGTGCACTATACATAATACAATTATCTAGGACCAAGACATGGTACGAGATAAGCAGCTAAATAATTTTTACGAAAAAAAAAGAAGTTCTGGTTATATTGACCAATGGTTGTAATTAGATGATCTTAATCTTGAGTTATTAGCATACTCCTATTTATGAAATTTTCTCTTTTGATTTACACGGTACGAATTCAAAAATTTAATTCTATCCCTTGTATTTTGGAAGCATAGCGAAGTAAATAGTCAAGAATGTTAACACTACAACATAGAATTTATTCTCTAATGAGAAATAGATAAACTTGAGTATTGATTTAAGTCTTGAATAATATGTACGCAATTTGTGATCAAGTTCATGAATTAATAAATGCTTTAAGTCGTATAGTAACTCAAAGTTCCACAAAAATTGTTATAATAAATTCAAAATATTTATTCATCGTTTTCAAAAATCTTAAAAATAAAAACACTTGTAGTAAGACCAAATGGACTCTAAAGAGGATAATTTGAAAAATCTATTAGGAGATGAATCCGCCTTTAATCCACCCAAAAAAGAAGACCAAAATATTCATTGCAAGTCGAGAGATGATGATTTGGGGACTCATGTCCTAGGCTTTAACACAACCTATGATTGGAGATTTGCAATCAATTTCTGGCGCTCAACACTCTTCTTCTGCTCATTCAATCTCCCCAATGTCTCGACGACGTTTGAAATTTACGACCATCGATGTCATAAATTATGCTTTTGGGTAACGATAGCTTGTATGGCTACACAGAAAGCAACTTGAATGACATATTTTTTAGTTGGCCAAACCTACCAAATTCTCTTGTAAACTAAACATCGTATGAAAACTAATACCAAATGCGCTAGAAATTGGGCAAAGACCTCATCAAGCCTGTGATTTTTTGTCTCCAACCTTCTATGTCCTGAAAGCCTGTTGCGAGTGCTTCGAACCCTCAACTGCCGTCGACCACATGCTATAAATGCCGACTTAAACTACCTTTGCTCCTACAACAACTCCCAGCTGCCCTCCCTTGGAAATTGGAATCAACCCTAGTATTGCAAAATTTTGCAGCCTTTCGAAATCATATATTTTTATGTTGTTTGGTAAGGAGTGGTTTTAACCATTATCTCAGTTGTGAACAATGTAAAGCTCTCATATGTTACAGTAAAAAGAAAAAAAGTTTCTACAATATAAAGCTCTCACATGTTACAATAAAAATAGTTCTAACTAATGGTTCCACTACTATACTAAATATTCTATTAATTCGGTCACAAGGAAAAAAAAAGAAGAAAAGATCGTGTGGGCCATTTAGGAGGAGCAACTAACTCCCACAAATTTCCATTAAAACCTTTTTTTTTGGTGAAAAAAAAAATCATTTACCCAATTTTAAATTTTTTTAAACCTTTTTTTTCAAATTTTGTCTTTTGCATCTCTCTCTCTCGTCTTAGTGCAATTTTTGCATACATGTCCTCCATTCCATTTTCAGGCTTCCAGTGTTCCATGCCTCGCCCTCCCTGTCGCAGTCGCAGTCGCAGTCGCAGAAAAACCAGAACAAGATTCTCCTTTCCCTCTTCCAAACCAGAACAAGATTCTTCTTCATCTTCTTCAACCTCCAATTCCAATTCCCTAGCCATGGTACCTCTCTCTCTCCTCCTCCTCCTCCTCTAACTCCTATCTCCGCCGCCTCATGACGCCGACGACGCCCTAACCGACCTCCGCACCCTCGTCTCCCTCGGCAACAACACCCGCCGCCTCGTCGTCTCCTGTCGCCGCTCCACTCTCCGCTTCCTCGGCAACTCCCTCCTCCTCTCCTGCCTCGTCGTTTTGGGATTCAGGGCTTTGGCTTGGCTGCTTTTCTCCAATAAGACCCGTTCGCACGGCGGCGGAAATGTGGTTGTGCGGAGGGACAGGAATCTCGGAGGAAAAGAGGTTGTAGTCGCCAGTACTCGGGAGTCTTCTTCTTCTTCTACTCGGAGAGCTTTGAACAGTCCGTTGTCATCGGCAAAGGAAGATCCGAGTCTGGGTCTAGGTCTTGGTGGTGGGTCTGAGACTAGGGTTTCTTCGAGGACGAAGAGATTGCCGAAATGGTGGCCGAGTTTGGATAACCAAAATTGGGATTCTGATCCTATTGATGGAGTTTTGGATAAGCAGGAGTACCAGAGGGACGCCAACCGATTGATTCGAGGTACGTTTTGCTTGCTTGCTTCCACTTAATTTTTTTTATTTATTCTGTTGGAGAAAAAATTTGATGTTAATTCGCTTATCATTCGATTATTGATCTAACGTCGAGAAATTGTATAGTTCTACTGCGATTCTTTTTTGTTTAAAAAAGTGTACTTTGGGTCATGATGGAAGTGGGAATAATTGCAATAGAAAAAAGGGACATTAGGAATTTAAATTTCAAGAAAAAAAGGCTGAGGATGATTTGCAAAAGGTTTGGGACAACTAGTGCAGATATATATATAGACAAAAGATCACAGAAAAGCCTGATATTCATGAATTTGCAGTCTGTTAGAGATACATACATCACTGTAAAAGTGTTTGTTTGTTTGTTTTATTTATTATTATTATTATTATTATTTTGGTTTAATACGTAGGTGTTGATTGTTTCATAAGTTACTTTGCCCGGGAATCTGCGAAATTATAACCAACCATATAGCTTTTAAAGATAATGAATTTTTTTATTTATTGGTGTTCTGTTGGTATTTTGCTTGCTTTGGAATTTATGGGTTTTTGGAGATGTTAGGCTGTTTTCCCTTTTCTTGTTTGAGATTGAAGATGTTAAGTTTTACTAACAAAGTATCATTAACCTATTTCCCTTTCCTTTCAATTGCATTGACCATGTATTCCTTGAAGGTTTATTTATTTATTTATTTTTTAAATTTGATGAACTTATGAATGTAACATGTATAACAAATAATCTAAAATGGTGATAGAATTTGGTGAGCATTGACTGTTATAATGGAGTGACAGAGCAGCGTAGTATCTCAATCCAGATAACAACAAAACACATTTCAAGCAGTATCCTTCTGTGAGATCTTTAGTATCTTTGTTAGATTTGCTTATTAATGTATTCAACAACACACAATATAAAGTGCATTTTGGTATCGATAATTGTATCTAAATATAAGACAAAGAAATGCATCTTGATTAACTCAGAACAATAGTAGTAAAGCAAGTAACCTTTAAATTTCTAGGTTTATTATGCAGGTATTTGAATTTCTTCTAGTCATTCTAATATTATTTGAGTTGAATTGAGGTGCATTGGTGTTCTTCCTCTTACCATTGCAATTTCTCACTTGGTTTGAGATTTTTTCTTCTGCTGCATTTTGTCTTATTGTAGGTAAAAATTGTCATTTATCACATTTTGCAAAGATTTGGTAATGCTTTACATCTTCTACTCGCAACTCATCCACTTGATTTCCAGCAAGCATGGACAATAGAATGAGCGGAAAGGACATTGTAGCGGATGATATAATCCAAGTCAGTGATTTTAATGTTCAAATTGCTATTCCTTT
The DNA here is from genome assembly GCA_946598075.1 of Artocarpus hirsutus. NCBI lineage: Eukaryota > Viridiplantae > Streptophyta > Magnoliopsida > Rosales > Moraceae > Artocarpus > Artocarpus hirsutus. Next base: position 49,590 of record CAMOHE010036522.1, read on the forward strand.
TTTCCCCCTATGGAGATGGTTTCTATTGTTTCTTCTGTCAAATTAATTAAAGATACATAGAGAAAGAACGCATGTGCAATTGTACGTATGTAAAGTGTAAACAAGGTCTAATTTATAAAGGCAAATATGTAGACGAGATAGAGAGAGAGAAGGAGAAGTAGATGCATGTTCAGTTGTATCTATTGAGATATTGATCAATCTAAGTGGATTTGCGTATGCCTGTTTCTCTATCTGTGATTAGGATTCAGTATTTTTTTTTTTTTGGTCTGTTATTTAACTCATGTACTTTACTCAATATTTTTGCATAGACACGTTGATCACTCTATGGGCCATTTGTTTACTTGCTTGCCTATTTGTATGTGAATACTACTATGGTGTAGTGAACATTTCATCAGTTTTTTTTCTTTTTCTGTCTGGAAATTTAAAATGTGACGAAGAGTCTTTGTTTTGTCCTATACATTTCGAGGAATATAATTTATTCGAGCATTCTCATTGTTGCACTATTGCTGTGACATTTAACTTAGATGGCTATTTATTACATTTCATAACTTGAATATGTGACATATGCTATGTGTCCTTTCCCTGTATGTGTGAGCAGTTACGTCGAACATGCAGGACATCAGGAGTGCAAGTCGCCTTTGATACGACAAATGCATGGGATTCCTTCCATCGCACATCTGTTGAGTTTATGTTAAACGTTTGTGGCAGGTAATGATCTATAAATAGTGTTGTATGGACAAGTCTCTAGGGATCTCTATGTCCGATGCCTATTTTAATTTGCGCTGATGCATCCTGGTGGTGTAACCTATTCACCAATTTTGCAGGGCACCGAGTTATTCATCCCTTATTCAGATTGATGGTGAAGATATCCGACAATTTATTGCTGGGCTTGCTGGAAATATTGGCCTCAAAAACACTCGTGCCGCGAGAATCGTGTCTGCTGCTGTTGCTGCACGTACACGTTCACTTTTTTTGCAAGCCTGGGAAATCCTTGTTAATTGAATATGATCGACCATGTCTTGGATGGCATATAAAACCAATCAAAATATTTATGGCTCTTGTTTCTTATAGACTGTGAAAGAATTAATTAAAATATATATATGGTCTTAAATTGGGTGCCATGGCTATTGCAGCTTACTAAAACCAACTTTCAGCTGTATTGAAATATTATATATGATGAACTTTAATCAAAAAGTTTGGATTTGATAGGCTTCTAGGAACCAAGAATATGTTAAGACCAACATACTGTCATGCAGATCCTATATATTATCAAGGTTTTTCAAATAGAGGATTTCTCTCATGGGGAAAAGAAAAAGGAAAAAGAGAAGATTATATGGTATCTTAGTGGTCGATATAAAAATGTGCCCCAAAGAAAGGACTCAAGATTGGTATCTGTGTGGTTGGTATAAAAACGGAACTCAAGATCCATAAGATAGTGAGTGAGTGATTTGGAAGCATGTTGTTCAAGGTATACTCTTTTAAGAATTTATAGCATTTTTGTTTTTGTTGTTAGAATATCTCCTTTTACTGAAATTGTTTGTTTTATATAGAACATTGTAATTCTTATTTTCACAGGCACTCGCTTAACTGCAGGCCTTGGAAATGCAAGGTAAACATGATGAAGCAACGTTGGAACTATCAAAGATATGCCTCATCTTGTGAATTTTCCCTCCAGATGAGTCCTCAGTATGTGCTATGTTCTTTTTTTTTTGTTTTTTGTTTTTTATATTTTATCATGAATTATTGTACTTGTTGCTTATTTTTACGAAGTAGTTCATATGTTTCGAAAGGCACCTGGATAAAGTGTCAAACTCACTGTGCTTGACTATGTTATTTTTGGTTTAATTTTCTGTCATTATCTGTAGTTCATCTTATTGTTACGTTCTATTTGTCTATAAATTAACCTAGCCGATGGTCATATTTTTCTGAGGTTTAGGATCGATTATTTGGAATTTCCTGTCTAATGCTTCTTGCTTCTCCTTCTCCCTGTTGTTATCTCTTGTTCTCTTGTTCTCTCTACGTTTGACATCACTATCGTTGACAAGTCTTTAACCTTTATAGGCACCCTAATTGATTGTCGACAATCTTTTTAATTTTATATTTCAATCCCCTAGAGGATTCTGGAAAAGAAAAAAGAAAAAAAATTTGGTAATAAGTTTTGTTGTGTGAGTTTTATATTAAATTAAAAAAGAAAAAAAAAGGTGCAGAACAACACATCAATATCAATACTCTCCGACTCTCGTCCGTATGCTAGATGCTGCCTCTAAGGCTTTCTTCCTTCTATTTCCTTCGTTCATAATATTAATATTTGTCTGTATTTATTCTGATTTCAACCGTGATGGATGTAAATCTGCTGCCTGAGATGGAGATGGTGGCTCGAGGCTTGGCATTGCACTTGAAACTAGAGCAGAGGAAGTTTTTGATGAATATGCTGGTTGGATTTTGGGACGAACAAAGTCAGAAAATTGCAGCTGAAGCTTTGGGTTTGGTGAGTCTATTTAATGCATCTTCTTCAACCACCTTGGTTCTGGAATTTGCCAAATTTCGTGGGCTGTTAGATGTCCATATCTAAGGGGAAAAAATGAACTGTGCCAATGGTAACTAAAACTGGAGTAGACATCACATGAAAATTCGGTACCAGGGCTGTTTATCAACCTGGGTTCAGCCAGATTGGAGCATTTATGTCGGCCGAGACGAACTATGGAATCTCCAAAGCTAAAACAGCTGAATGATGCCTTGGGTGCGGTCTAAAGTAGCCGAATGAGATCTTGGTTTAGAATGTCTTGCAGGGCTATGCACGACCGTCGTGGTTATTGCATGCGAATATTGCCTTGCTTTTGCAAAATGAAGACTCTGTGGATCTCGATCTTAATATAGTCGACTTTGCAAGGAAGATTGCTACGGCAGCTGCAGGTCTGAGATTTTTCTTAGAGATTAAATAAGGGTTCATAGGATCTAATCCATGAATAACAAATATATACAAGGCCCGTGTAGTTCGATAGGGGGAGCTTTTGACGGATAGTGATATATATATTTTTTAATAATTTAATGCAGATACCTATTATGTGGTTTTGGAAATTTGTGGTAATGAAGTTTTGGTGTTTATGTGCAGATGTCATCTCCTGCTTATATTGGCGATCAACCGTAGAACAAGTACATAAAAAAGACAAAGCAAGCTGTAAATTTATAATTGCAGGATTGAATTCCTGGCGACTAAATAGGTTTAGTTTATTATTTCAGCTTTTTTTTAAATGTTTTTTTGGGTAACTGATTGGTAGAACAGGCGGGCTATAATTTACCCGTGCCCCCTAAATTGTTTATGAACCAAAATTAGCAGCTAATAAATCTCTGCATTTCTCTTTCAACTTCAATGTAACGTTTTATTTCCTCTTGAAAAGGAGGATTATGATTTAATTTCCAGTATATTGATATTTCAAGGTTTAATTAGTAGACGTGACGTTGAACTGTTTTGCTGTTTGTGTAAATGATGATATACCTCGCACATGAATCTTTACTAACATAATTCAGTTCTCATTGTCATATTTGTTTTGGTCATGAGCATCTTCCTAGTTCTGCAAGAGTTTGTAAGTAATTGAGCCCTAAACATTTCTCCTTTGAAGAGCCCCATTTCTCCCTCACATGGTGATTTCTTATCCTAGAGTAACTTGTATTACTCTACTTAGAATTACAATTCTGATGCCTAAGAATCATTAGAAGCATAGCTTAACCTTATCCCTACGGGTATTATTGTTTTCATCATAGAAATGGAAAGGAGGATAACCCCATAGTGATCTTAGTCTTTACAACTAGGTTGTTCCTTTGAACTTAGATCTTGGGAACTCTAGTCAATTAGGTTGGGTTTCTATTGGATTGACTGATTATTTTTTGGGTTTTAGTCTTGTTCCTCTGTGATTTTTCAACTCTTTATTTAACCCTTTGATTAGCGGATTTGCATTGTTATTGTTTGATATCACATGTTCAACAGAGATAACTCTAGTTGAGAGTAGAGAGACAAAGAGAGCGAGAAACACAGAGAGGGATGGAGCGAGGTCAAAAAGAGGCCGAGATGGAAAGCAATGATTTTCTTTTCCGCTTTGGGAGAGATCCAAATTGGATACTATGTTCAGGCTTTGGAAGAGGAACGGGATGACATAGGGTGTTTTGTCTTTCTGGTCTATTAATCATTTAATGTTGGATTAGTGCAGCCCTTTGCCCAACTTCAAAAAAGGTTGGTCACTAGGAATGTAAAATCAGTCATATAGTCTCAAATCCCTATTTTTAATTTTTTCGAATTTAATTGATTTTTGAATTAGTTAATATTTAAAAGCAATTAAGAACATTTAAAAAGATATTTTGGACATTTGCATGATAAAAGAAACAAAATGTGGCATTTGGAATCAACAAATCATACATTTTGTGAGGAGAAATTTTAATATTTTTCAGCTGTTTAATTTTAGTTTATGAACTTATTAGGCAGCACACATCGCATAATAACCTATTCCATTAATTAATTAATTAATAAGATTTTCGACATTAACAGTCTCTCAACTTCTCACATAATAACAATACAGTCCTTAAACTTTCTACGTTAAACTGAACTTTTTATGTTGAAAAACTAAATGAAGGGTGCTTATATAGTGTCTAGAGAAAATTATGGCTTCGCTCTCTTTCCGATGTGAAACAAAAAAATTTGCCACTTTAGTTTTGAAATTTCACAAGTACAAGTGTGCACTTTGGATGTTAATTTCTCATTCACTCGTTCCCATTTTGAGCATATGGATATACCATGTCGATCCCCACACAGAGAAGAACAAGTTTGCGCTTTGATCTGTCACTAACACATAGTAGGTTTTGCTCAAAATTGAGCTTGAAAATGGTATTTTAACATGCTTTTCTTGAGCCATTTTTCAACAACACCACATAAGTGCAAATTGACAGAGATAGCACAACAAACGGCAAAGTTTGACCCTCGTGATAGAGTTCAATGCTCAGACACACACGTTTTTATCTAGTTCTGTTAAACAATTTTTGGTTTTTCATTCTTGTTCCAATAGGAGATTAAAGACAGAGAGCGGGAAGAAGGCAACATCGTCAAAGGGGATGAAAAAATAATTTTTTTAATACTCCCGCCATTCTCCTCAATTAATAAAAACTTTGGACAAAAACTTAGCGTCTGTTTGAGAAAGTAGTTAGAACTTTTCATGGTTAGAATTATTTTTAGTTTAAATTTTATGAGAGAAAATACTATAGCAAAATATGATTTTAACCATCAAAAACAGTTAGAATCGTTTTTGCTAAACAACCTTTTAGTTCTTGTTGGCTAAATGGTCACCCAACTCAATTTCACTTAAAATTAAAAAAAAAAAGAAGCAAAAATCAATAGTTCGTGCAAGAATTGGGGCTGAGAATTGGGTTTTTATTTGTTTATTCATTCATTCATTTATTTATTTGTATGTTTAGGCTATTGTTCAAAATCTGTTGAGTCAATGTTTTATTTATCTTTCAAATAAATTAGTATTTAATATAATTAGTATAAATTATTGAGTGTTTTTTTTTTGTATTTTAAAAATTTTACTCGATTAAAGGATTCTAAAGATTGTTCTTTAAAACAAAGTATAGATGTTTTAAGATTTGTTAAATGGTAGTAGAGATAATTTAGACATTTACAAAATAATATATATATATATATATTATATATATATATATATATAGATGATGTAGCTGAAGCATATAAACAAAAATAAGAAAAAGGATAGATTCTTAGAATTCATTAATTCGATTAGAATACTGGAAAATCCGTTGATTTATTATGAATACCAAAAGATAGGACTTCTATAAACTTATTGATTCCTCATAATATCAGGAAAATAGCCATCAATTACTTGTTGATTGACTAGAATACTGAGATCAACTAGATAAACAAAGAACAAAACACTCTAATTTTATTAATAATAATTCTTCCTTGTTACATATGATGGGAATAGTGTATTTATATCCTAAATTGTCCCAAAGACTAATGGGAAACTACAATAAAAATAGGAAGTTAAATAACTTTGAAAACTAAAAAAAATAAAAATAAAAAAGAAGCTAAACCTATTTGAAATTGAAAAGTAAAGATAATCATTAATAAATAAAATAAACAATCCAAATTCAGGAGAAAAGTTTATTGCATAATAGGAAATAAATCTAATAATTTGAATTTGAAAATAACTCAAAAATTGGTAGAATTAGGAAACTTCCTCCATCAAGCATTGAACTCGAGCAGTTGGCCAGGATCAAGCATGGGTGGTCGACCGACTGTCTTCATGGCAGTAAATATGTGTTGGATCATATTCGCCAGCCTAGAAAAGATTCATCCTCGAATCTTGAGCAACTTCAAATGATAAGAAATTACTAGAATTTGTTGTGGAAATTCGGAACGTCTCAACGTTGGAGCGAAGAATTTACCAAACTCTTGAAGTCGATCTTGTTTCATACTAGGCATCATGAAGTCGATTGTGTTGAATTTAAAGATTTCTAGTTTAGGAAGAACCGCATGGAAGGTGATGTTGGAAAGAAGGCACAAAAAAAGAAAAACCACTTCTTCAACGACCTTGATAGATTCTGTATCTAATTTTTCTCTTTCTTCATCATCGTTTTCGTCGGACAGCGAACCAAAATAATTTTCTTGATCTTCTTTTTCTCCATCATTGTTGTCAAAGACTAGATTAAAATTAATTATTTGATCGTCATCTTCTTTATCACTTTCGTTAAAGATTGGACCATCATCCAATCTTTCACTACCGTTGACATCTCCATTGAAAAGATCCTCTTCATTGTAAGTTTCATGACAAAAGAGGATCTTCAGTTTCTTACTCATCTTCAAAACTTTCCTCTTCATCTATAAATTCTTTGATGTCATACTGTAGGGCAAGTGCATCAATCTTCACTGCTATATCTTCAAGTTCAATGTAGAAATAAGCGAGTTCTTCAGGATTGAAGTTAAAGGTGTGGCTATGGTAGCAACATAGGCTGCGAAAGCACAGTCAATGGTAGTGGGCATATCGTCGACTCTACAGAAAGGCGACGTGCGTAAGATTGGTGTTGGATCTTTTGTCTTTATTACCAACTGATATAGTGGAAGCATATAACCAAAAAAAAAAAAAGGAAAAAGGATAGATTCCTAAAATCCATTAATTCGATTAGAATGCTAGGAAATCTGTTAATTCACTATGAATACCAGAAGGTAAGACTTCTATAAATCTCTTGATTCCTTAGAATACTAGGAGAATAGGCATCAACCACTCATTGATTCTACAAAATACTAAGAGAATATGCATTAATCATTCATTGATTCTACAAAATACAGAGAAAAATGGATAAACAGAGAGTAAAAAACACTCTAATTTTATTAATAATAATTCTTCCTTGTTACATATGATAGGAATAGTGTATTTATAGCCTAAATTGTCTCAAATAGTAATGAGAAACTACAAATAAAAATAGGAAAATAAATAACTCCAAAAATTTAAAAATAAAAATAAAAAAGAAGCTAGAAATTGGAAACTAAAGATAATCCTATATAATTAAAATAAAGAATCAAAACTTTGGATAAAAGTCTATTAGATGATTGGAAACAAATCTAATAATTTGAATTTGAAAATAACTCAAAATCTTGTAGAATCCGTACACATATATGCTAAATAAGGATTTCAGAATTCTATTCACTCATATGTACCAAATTTGAGAATAAGTAAATGGACATCTACACATTTCAGTGACATTTGAAACTATCGTTAGACTGCTTATAACCATAAATTTATAATTTTTTATTTTCATTTGATGATTATTCAGTGTTTATAGGGAACGAGAGTGCCAAAACTAAAGGCTGCACTTTTTGAAAATAAAACTATGGAATACTTTTCAAATACACACTCATTGGGGATGACAATAGAGTGGGGAGTGGGTGGGAAGAGTGTGTGCCATCCCACCCTAATACCCTACCCTTCTTTTATCCTCATATCCACTTGCATACCTACCTTCAAGTGTCAGGAAATCTCTATCGGAAAGACTATTTCAATACCCTACCCATTTATTCATTAAGAGTTTGAATAAATCTAACAATATTGTTACAAGCAAAAGAAAATTTCATTAAATTAATGAGATGATTCAACAACATAAGCGCTAATATCTGATGAAAATAAATTGAAATTTTAAAACCAAATCCAAACTCTTAAAAATAACAACAAAAGTCTCCACCTCTGCCCCATTTCAATAAAGGGCTAAATTTTACCTCCATATCCACCCACCCATATAATTGACCTATTTGGCATTATTTTTGGAGGGTGCTTTTAGCTTCTGTAACCGTCCACAGTAGTTTAGGCATTTGGTAAACCGTACTTTTGAAAAGTTGCTTTTAAAACTTGCTATCCAGTAACAACAGTTGAGAAGCAGCCTAAGGGTTGCTTTTTAACAACAACTTCTGCTTTTATAGGTTAAAATTACTAGATTAACCTTAATAATAATACATAATTCTCAATCTACCTATTTTTTCTTAAACAAATTAAAATAAATCAAATAATGGGTTTTGCTAAAAATAAAACGTATTCTTTATTTTTTTTGAAAAGAGAAACACAATGTATTAGAACACTTTTGGAAATATATTCAAATGCTTTAAAAATGTAATTAAATAAAAAATGAATAAATCAAAACAAATACATCAAATATCATATTATGAATTAGAGCGATTAACTTTTTTAATTTAATTGAAATTAATAAAAACAATCATTTGTTAATTTTAAAATTAAAATTAATTAAAAACTAAATCTATAAATATACTTAATAAAATATGTTTGTTTTCATATCATAGATCTCCATTACAATTTTATATATAGTTTACTAATCACCTACAATTTTGCTTCTAGTCCTTACACTAGTTTTGAAAAAACTTTACCAAAATCTATATGCTTCTAGTCCACAGCACAACATAGTAGAAGCATAGTACAACAAAAGCTACAACACAACACAGCAATGCTAAATTAACCCAATATGTCCCATACTCATCCTATTAAGGGCAGGTACCGACGGGTACACATATATGAGAATAAGAATACCATCCTTATATATATATATATATGTATGTATGCTACTAATTACATTACATTTCTTTAGAATTGTAAAATGTTATGGTTAAAGTAATACATTTTGTACAATAACAACTTTTGTTAGTAAAGGAGAGTCCTATAACTAAATGAGCTCATCATCTATAGAAAGAGCTTAAGAAACTAATAAATGGCTGCTTCCTTAGCCAATATATGGTGCATTTTAACTTTTTAGAAAAACACAATGAGCTAAACAAATTGAACAACAAAACACCAAACTCATTCTTGGAGTGGTGGTCTTAACCGATATGTACCTCGTCATTTTCACCCCTTATCTCCTAACTTAACCTTAACGTATATCAGTTGGCTGCCAAAAGAGGGTTTCCAACATTTTGTTAAACGAAAGTGTTTGAGAAGTATGCTAGTAGAATGTATAGTTCCCTCCAAAAGAGTGGGAGATAGTATGTATAGGGGGAGAGTCTAAGACATAAAACTGTTAGACTTAGTACCCTAAGGATTAGACAATGTTACTGTTTTTGAGGCAGTTGATCAATAAAAATTTTATTATTTGTGTCACATATCAATATTGTCCTCATTATGTTTATTTATATTGAATGTATGATAAGCAATTAAAGTATAAGACTGTCATTCTAAACCTTGAAGATCGTGCATATGATGGATAGATTATACAAAAGACATAAATCCTTAGGTGATAGTCTAAATATAAATGTTTGCAATCTAGGGAATAAATTTGGGCACTTTATACATGTATTATTAAGTTGTCTACGCCTCTAACAGGAGATAACTTGTCTAGGTCATCAAAGTGTAACTCCACAAGTAAAGATGTTGGTGTATTATCATTGGTGATGATATATTAGATCGGGACTAAAGATGAATTGATTTAATTAATATTTCCGTTTGAATAAATCAATTCATTTTAGACAATCATATGTGTTATATTCTTAATCTTGAAATTGATAATGTTGGAATTAAAATATGAAACACAGCGGAAATAACAAATCGTTAACAAACAAAAATTTTCTTAACTTTGTTCATTGGAAATAACTATATAATTTTAATTAATAATAGAAAGCTTTGAGAATTTTTACCAACCTTTTGAAGATTTATTAGGGTATCTTAGCTTTCCTCTTTGACACCAAGATCTTCCAAGCTAGGTCTCCACACCAATGGAAAGACAAGTGAGCATCAAACTGTAAGAATGAATTAACTTCACACTTTTTTAGATCGGCTATGTACTCAATACATCAGATAGCAAACCTTTTTTTTAGAGAAGAACTCTCAGTTTTTCTCTTTGAATATTTTGCAAAAGTTATGTGAAAAATTGATTGAGATAATTGTGATCTCTGCCTTTTTATATTTGAGCAATTAGTTATTTTTTAATTAATTTAAAATAACCACCATATCAGATATGTGGGGAAGGGATATACTTTTCATGATCCATATCCCTCTTTTTAATTTTTAATTTTATTGTTTTCATTCAAAAAATGAATCACATGTTATTGTTTAGAGACATATATATATATATATATTATTTATATGTTAAAAAAACAATCACGTTGCTTTAATGTTATTTGATTATACGTTAAAAAAACAATCACGTTGCTTTAATGTTATTTGATATATATATATATATATATATATTTTAAATGTTTACAAAAAAAATGAATCACGGTTCATGATTTATATAATATATATAATATAAATAAATCTTCTATATATACTTATTTAAATTCAAAAATAAATCATACTTATTTAAGAATAGATTTTAAATTAATTAATAATTTAATTTTCTGTCCATATAGGAAAAGATAAAATGTGGTCTCACCACAGATGTGTCACACAAAATTAAAAATTATATTTAAATAATCTTATTATTCAAATATTATCAATTAATTAATTTAAAACATATTTAATCAATCTCATTAATTAAATATAATCAATTAATCAATTTAACTAATGCTTAGTTAAATGTAATAACATTTATCCCATTACATTATGTGTCACACAAAACATTTTTTTGTGTCATATTAATAACTAAAGTGTGAAATAATTAATTCAGAATTCAATAATTTCAAATTAAATATGTATAATTCATTCTATGCATTAAATCTAATATAGTGTTATGGAGTGCATTGGGGACCTATTGACCTATAACCGAAGCTCCAATAAATTTGACAATTAATCAAACTCTTTAATTAATGTGTCAAATTTATTAGTTTTAGTGTTACTTCACCAAAAACCTGAAACTGCACTCTTAAAATTATAGTGAGAATTACTCAAAAAAATCAGTAAGTAGTCTTTTGATATAATCATTATATATAAGTCAGTCCTCCATAAATAGTTCAAAATAAGAGCTAGGTTCAATTTTCATTTACCTCTCTTATTACATCTTTATTCTTGAGTTTCAATAATTCTCTAATGAACAGTTAATTCATAATCTTATTATGACCAGGCGCTCTATTGTTCAAACTTTGAATCATTACTCAAGAGAGTTATTTTTCTCAAGAGAGTTATTTTTCTAACTTCTATAAGGAAGGAATGGATTCCTTATCTATATAATATTATTCCCAGCCATTTGTTACATTATGTTTCCAAGATGTTAAGTTATGATATGTGTTTAGTCAAATCTTATCATGAAAGTCAAAAAACATAATGTCATAAATAAGAGTCTAATAAATACTCAGGATTAAGATTGTCAAATATATGATCATCATAATAATAAATTGAATACTCTATTTATAACAGATGATTATTAGATTTTCATAATTTATCTAGCCTAGTCCTATATAATCTCATTATATAAAGTACATCCAATCCAATGTCTCTACATTAATAGCCCAGATAAGACTATTTTATTCCAAATGAGATTGGACTATACTTGTAAAATTGAATTAAAGATCCCAAACTTTAATTAATTAGTATGAACTATTTATATTATTATCAATAAATTTTATCTCTTAGCATATAACACTTATATGCTAAATTTATAGTCACATAAATAATCATGAAATTTTCTTGATGTTTATAAAAGCATTCATAATATATATAAGTAACCAAAATAATTATAAATGTCATTTCATTTATTTATTAACAACATGTATAATGTCACAGCTTATAGGGCACCAATCCCAATAGATTAATGGGTCTGTATTCTTTACTTATATCTTTTGATGTACCAAAGGGTGACATATTGAATTAAATGAAGGTATACTAATCGGTATGGCAGAGACATGACTCTTGAATGAAGTAGACTCGTTATTCATAGATATGAAATCTCTAACTCTTTGATAAAGTTAATGACATCCTTTTATAGGTATTATCCTTGAATTGAAAAACTAAAGGTTATTTGGATACATTTGTGTAACCAAATGGTTTACTTTTTGTTTTGGTTATCATTAGTAAGTATTTTAATGGTGAGATAATGAAATATAAGATAAATATGATCGAGAAGGTAAAACAGAATTTATCCTTAAGCTGATTATAGATATCCTATAGAAATGTTGTATATCGTGATATGCCATAGATGAAAAACTTATTGGAGTTTCGCAATTTTGTATATAGTTTAAGAGTGTTGTTTTAAGCTTTTAGTGGAGTAGCTATAAAGTTGATAACTGCAAAAGAATGTGTCAGGGATATGTCATTTTATAATTATTGGAGTTTAATCTATATATATCTTTTGGGTCCTCTTTGCTAGCTCACACATTTTCCTGTAACAATATGATATGTTTTTACTATAAATTGATAACTTATGTTAATTCTATGATATGTTCAAATACAGTTGATTGGATAGTAATAATTCTTGTTAGGTTATTGATTGAATTAAATACATAAATTAATTCAAGATAAACATGTTAAATTATTTTTACATTTTTATTTGATATCATATTGAGTTGTTTGAATTAAAACTAAAACATTATGAAAGATTCACAGGTCAAATAAAATAGGAATTTATTCAATCGGGTAAAAACTAGATGATCGGTGGATTGGGCTGTCACAACCCGCATTTCTTGGGCTGTGATAAACCTTTTTCTTACTTATGTATAGATGTAAAACTTAGGAATATATATATATATATATATATATTAAATATCTTATCCATACAAATTTAGCAATCCTCAAAATGTAACCATGTACATATATTAACATAAACACACTTTCTTCTACAATACTGTTTGCCAAATACTCTCGCAAGAGGTTTTGTCTTACTTAACTATGTTTCAGCTTTTATACAACACATTTCAAAATAACTTAAAATATATTACAGCGGAAATATAACTGTGGCGGCATCCACACCCATTCTTTACACAACTTATGCTCCTCTGCCAGCTCATCAGGAAATTTATTCTAACCTTTTAGTTGGTATACCTATAGCATGAAATACTTAGTAAGCTTACACCCAGTAAGTCCCAATATAACCCACATGCACATTCTCTAAAATGCATGATCCAGTTATGCTTTCTTATTAACATTCTTTATCATGATCATGTCTTATCTTTAGCTAGGGCCCAAGTGTTCGTACCATTGCGCACATAGGTCTATGTGACACCAAGACCATACCATAACCTTAAACTCCTCTTAAGTCAAGAGTTGGTAAGACACTCTGCTTAGTTCTAGTGATATATTTACTAGTCCAATTATTATGGTTCTCATATCATGCATGAAGTTATAGTAATATGTGATACACAAAACATAAATACTCTCATACTGTATAACATATATAGGTACATACCTTATATACTCATAGGTATACATTAATATACGCACAGGTATATAACATAATATACACACATGTACTTATTCTATATAGTCACAAAGACACATTAATATACTTATAGGTACTTATATTATTATACACATGCAGGTATACACCTTGATATACATGCAGGAATAAATATATATATATATATTCTATTCTATACCTAAAATTTCATACTGTAGGTGGGATGGGTATTTACTTTGTTTGGGTTGCTGCACAAGTTGACCTCAGTTCCCTCTTTCCTAGTCTTCTAGGGTCTTGTTTGGCCAATTACAAAGCTATTAGCCAAATTTTACTACTTTATCTATGTATCATTACAAAATGATCGTTAATTAATAGATCATGTTGCATAACTGTATACAACTCTGATAATCACGGGTTCTCTTACTCCTATCTTACTCTACCCTATCTTACTCCAAGGGCTCTTTTGAAACTTTACCTAAGCATTTTCATACAAAAACACCTTGAATCAAATTTCCCCCTTATCCTAAGAAAATCCTAGGAAAACTTGAAAAAAAGTTTAGGTTTGTACCTTAACCTTAATGAAATCCTTTGAACTTTGCTTCTTGAATCAATTGGGGCCAATTTTGCAAAGATTTGGGTTTGAGAAAATTTTTAAAAGAGAGCTTCAATGGCTGCCGGTTTTGGGAGGAAGAAAAATGAAAGATTTTTTGCTTGCTTCACATTTATTTCATGCTTATCTTACTTGGTGACTCACCAAGTGGGCTACCTAAGGTGGCTTAGTGTGATTGGGCCACCTTTCATGGCATGGTGGTCCAATGAAATTTTAATGGCTGTTCACTTAGTGGGCCCCAAAAAATTTACACTGTATAATTTTTTACCATATAGTATTTTTCTTATACCGCAGTGGTAAAATCAGTGCAAAAATATGTTCTTAGACTGTATAAAATATTTTACTTGCCTTTGGTTTATTTTTGGAGTCCAAACATAACATTTCTTATATCTGTGTTTCCACTTAGTAGTGTACCTATACTACATCGGGCCCTTTTTTTCACTGGTTTAGGGTTTGGGTAGGCTCTCTATCTTATTTATTCCTTAATTATCTATCCATTTATATCACAATTCTATAATTTATTATGATATAAAATTCATTTGATGGATATTATTTAGAAATTTTTGAGTATTTTCTCTCACAAAATTTGTATTGACAAATATTACATCAGTTCACGGTGGAGTTTCCTATTGACACTACTTATTTTTATATTATCATAATTTTTTACAGAAAACACAATTTTTAAGGGTAAATTCATTAATTAAACCCAATTAAATATTAGAATTCATTAATGAATTTTCCTTGGTCATTACATGGGCTAGTTGACGAAGCGGCAAAAGAGCTAAAACTAGGTCAACCCTAACTAGCAAGTTGACCGGTCTTGCCATGCCATCAAAAACATGTTACGCATTTTGTTGTAGGATTTTAATCTAGTGGCGTAATTCGAATGCATGCCTTACTAGCCATTATAAATAGGAGACTTATTCCTATCATTTATAGAAATCACTTGAGAAATTTAGAGAGTATTTTAGAGAGAGAAACTTTAAAACTCCTATAGGGCTATTGTTCAACATCAAGAACAATAATTCTTGGTTTTCTCTTATGGTTGGAAGGAGAGATGTTACCAATGGGAGAATCAAACAAAGTGTGCCTACTCACACTCTGATAATGGAAAGGAGAATATTAAAGAAAACTGCTAGTTGAAGCTTTTCTGGACGCAATTCTCAATTAGCAGTTCTAACAAATTAACTATGCCAGAAGTGTGGTTTTCGATTTGCTAAGATACAAAAGTCTATGATTAATTTATGATATATAGCAAGTCTAATTTGTTCTATATAAGAGAATATTATTAAAAATTTTCAAAATGATGTTGCATACTTATTTTCCAACAGGAACTCTAGGCTACCTTAAAGGTGTCGGGCTATCCTTTTGGCATCAAGTGGTCATCTCCTAACATCCACCATCTCATACACCTGCATGTTAGGTTGCAAGGATTGTGGTGGCAAAAGTCATACATTGTATACATGTGCATGACTTCCCATACCTTAATCCTTAAAGACTAATGAATTTGGGGTTCGATGGTTACGACTCCATTGCCTCAAGGCGTATGGTGCACCGCTTCATAGGTGTCATGGTTCGGGACCTTGTATGTAGAATACAACCGTTAAGTGCCAAGACTCCTCATAGTCAAGGCTAGACTTCTTAATAATCAAGCCTTCCAACAAGCTTATGTGCTCTTATGCATATCTTGTTTCACGCCTATGACTTTGTTCACAATTGAGTTTCATATACAAGCATCATAGTTGCTTCCATATGCTAAGGCCTTATGCCTTAAACTCTTGCCCACCAATAAGCCTCTAGGTCTTCCCTTCACGCTTGCCACATGGCCATTGGGCCAAAAGCGTCCATCTCTTAGTAGCACTTATGACTTCGTGGCTCAAGACTAATCGACATGTCATTTATTTGATTCGTCCCAATCATAAGCACAACTCTCATGCGCCAAGGCCCTAAGGGTTCCTAAAGCCCCTAGGTTAAGTCACCCCAAACCCATGGGCATGTTGCCTAAGCAACTCCTAAGTTTGTAGCCTAACACTAGGCCACTTGCTTAACCCACATCATCCCCTTCATGTCTCGTTGACCATCAAATCTCATAAGTATGACCATTGTCCACTTCATGTCTCACCCGAGTGCCTATGTTGCACCATGAGGCCCTAACTTAGTTTGCTATGTCCCCCACATAGAGGAAACCACATGTAGACTAGAAGCACATATGCTAGCCTTCTAGCCATTAGGCTCGGGCAATATTAGCCCTCATCGATATTGTTCACAAGATATCTTGACTTGTGAAGATGCATGGCACCCTCATGCTTGCCTGTATGCCTGTGCTCAATGGACACTCTTGGCCCACGAATGGCTCACTTTGTACATCGTGTGCCGAGGAGATGGAGAGTTGTTTACCGAATGAATCCTCTCATTTTCATGCTTAGGCATCCTAGATGCATGGCAAGATGTCCCAAAGTGCTATCCCACAAGGTGTCTTTGGGGTAGTTGGAGCACCTCCTCCTAAAGAGACTTATGAGCTTTCTCCTTATTGGCATCAGGAGACATCAAAATCCCAAGGGGGTATCATTGCATCTTAACAAAAAGTAAATTCATCCCAATGCCGACATGCGAGTGGGATTCGTCTTATGTCTATTTAGTGAGGGGGCATGGTAATACCACAAAGGTAGAGTTGGTCCACCTCGAACCTCAATAATACCATTGCCTTCCAGGCAACAAGTGGCATATACTGAGTTATATAATGGAATTGGCCAAACATTAGTTCTTTTTCTCGTGATCGATGAGAATCATCATTTATCCTGGAAAACATTTAAAGTTTAAACATAATAATGTCATCGAATGTGATAGTTCAAGAGAATTATAAGAATTATAAGATTTTTGGGGTTTGGCTATGCCTAGCCCTAAGGCTAGTTGCTCTTTAAGGGATCACAATGATTAGAGATGGGGCTGACGCTTAAGGTCCCTATGCTTGGGCTTTCATTGGCTGATATTCAAGGGGCGTTTGGGGGGCCTCCATGGTCAAGGCTTAATTGAGGCTCAAGGCTTAAGCATGAGTCCTCGAGTCAAGGCTTAGTGAGGGTCATGGAGCAGGGGTCTTTGAGTCTATGCTTGGTCGAGGGTTGAGGCTTGATAATGACTTAAGGCCCATTCAATGGCTGAAGTTTGAGGCTCGAGCTTGAGTCCTCGAATTGAGGCTTGGCTGACTATTGAGGCTCAAGCATATGTTCTTGAAAGTATTTGGAACCTTAAGGCTTATACTTCTGAAGCCTTAAGGGTTGTGACATAAGGCCCTCCTAAGGTGGTTACATCTTTACCTTAATCTCATCGGTGAAATGCAATGCAATCTTGATATGATATAGTCGTAGTTTGGTACTTTGGTCAACTAGGACTGATATATTGACCCTATGGCCTCAAGGGTTCACCTAGTAGGTGCTTGAGAATATGTTGGATCAAGACCAAGCCTTTAGTGGGGCTCAAGGCCATGCCCCCTATGGGAGCTTAAGGGTATCCGTTGTTGCGGCTTGAAGCTGACCCAAGGTGTGGGGACTCAAGACTAGATCCTTGGCATTATGGAGTTCCTACTTGCATGCTCAAGCTGATGCCCCCAACTATGACTCAAGGCCAAGCTTCTTGTGGGCTCAATGATGTCCCTGGTATAGGCTCAAGTGTACAGTTTCTTGAGGCCTAGCCTTCAAGGCTCAAGAGTATGGTGTCTCAAGGCTTAGCTTTTTAGGCTCAAGGGCACAAAGTCTTGAGGCTGAGCCTTTAAGGTCAAGCTTCTATGGTCTTAAGGCCATGCCTCCATTGGGAGCTGAAGGATACCCTTTTTAACGTTGATATTTACACTACCTTGAGCATTGAAGCATTGGCCTTTTCAATGAGTGTAATTAGAAGCATTGACAATTAAAGCCTTGTCAGCTTGATGTTGTGTACTTTCGAAGCATTAAATGATGAAATCTCAAGGCTAAGTATAATTTAGGCCTCTTGCTTAAGGCCTTACATATGCAAGGTATGCATGTTCATTTTTATGTGTGCTAAGTACGACACACATAAAATCTACTACATGTTTGAAGCTTTGTATACTTGAGGCATGTTGAACTTAAGGAGTTAGATTCTCAAAGGAGTGCTCACTTGAGGTTTCCTATGCTCGAAGCCATGCATGCTAGATGCCTTGTCCACCCTTAAGGGAGCACATGCTCAAGGCCTGATGCTTTGAGGACTTGTATGTTTAGCATTCTCCTTGTCGAGGACATAAACTTTGCATGTTGAGGCTTTCTTCAATCCCATTAGAAACATCAAGACTTTATCTTTCCTAGGCTATTCTCTATAAATCATATGTATCAACATTTCTTTTGAATTTGATTCTTTGATGTAGTTGACCTCTTCCCCAAGCATAAGATGGTGTTGCATTTATCTTAGTGTTAGGTAGAGTCATACCACCTCAAGCGTAGGTGGTAACATACTTGAGCACAAAACTCAAGTATGGTCAAATGGTGGTTGATAGAGCAATCAAAAGATTTCAAGGTTACAATGGTCGATTTTGATGTACTAGGCTAAGTGTCCCCCTAAATCAGTAAGATTTCTTAAGTCATTCATGTGTTTCCACAGCCTAATTTCTATCCATTGAGATTCACCTCATGTCTTGTATCAATTTAGAAAACAATCAATTACGAGGGGTCTAGCCTTGACCTTTTTGGATATGCCTCTAGTTTGGGGCCAGTCTTTCGATCAAATGCTTATATTTTTTATCAGTCTACTCGTGACCCATTAAGGTGAACCTTTAACTCAAGGTTGATTTATTTGTCTTTAACATTTGACAGATTTAGTAGCCATTGTGATTATACATAGCTTACATTTCTAATATACAAAAAATTATGGTTTGGATGCAAATCATTGCGCAAATAAAGAGAATAATATTTAGTATCAATCTTACGTAAGATCATGAGTTCAAATTGTAAACTAATGATTGGTGCAAGAATAAATGTGAAAACAAGGTTTCGTATCATATCAACTATCTTTTCATTGAAAGCTTTAATTTGTTTAAGTATACAACAACATAACATAGTTTTCGAAAACATTTCAAGTTTTATACAACTCTTTTCCCTTGTAACTATTCTGAAGGATTCATTGCTTTTTCTTAAGGCACCATCTTTAGTTGCACATTGTTGGGTTCTTATAGATGCAACATGTACATCAAGTTTCTAATGCTTTTACTAATGTGCTCCCTTAGTAGATTGTTGTCATTGCTTTTGTCCTTGAGTAGGTGAGGTGTGAAAGAGCCCCAATTCGAGACCAACATAGCATTTTCCCCCTACGAGCTTGATCCTCCTTGATGCATATATGGCCTTGGGCCCTTTAGGTAACATCGGTCATCCTGCTGTATAGGTGTTGTGACACCTGTTATTTTCCTAACGGGTATTATGGTAATTAAATTAATTATCAGTGCGCCAATTAAAATTTGTTTCATCTGAAATCTATTTCATATTATTTATTTCTACTTATTTTAAAATTTTTTAAAATTTTTCTATGTCTATTTAGTATATTTACTTAAATGCCCTTAGAATGTCTAATTATTTATGAAAATGTCATTTTGGCATTTTGTGTCTAAAAGTCTAGGAAAAGACTTATTTTTCCTACCCTCTTTCTTTTCTTTCCTCTTCCTTGCCAACACTTTCTCTTTCTTTTCTTCTTCTTCTTTACATCCACGATGAAACAAAACCAGAGAGATCAAAAAGGGAAAATATAAACGACCCTTTCACAAAAACCACAAACAATCTCTCACAAGCTCAAAGATCAAGGGGATTTAGATGATTTTATGATTAGACTCTACTTTTGAACTAAGTTTGAGATTAGATTTTGAAAACTCTAATCTTGGTTCTAAGTTGTATTTTGAAATGAAAATTGAGAGAAATGTGTTCTTGATGTTTGTAGGTAATTAAACAATGTTTTTGAAGCTTGATTTACATAGATCTTTGTTTAAACTGAGTTTTTGAGTTAGTTTTGAAAAGTTTTGATCATTGGTTTAGATTTATTTGTTGAGCATGAAAATTTTGGAAAGAATGATCTATATGTGTTTAAATGTGTTCATCCATGGTTTTTTTGCATTTTCTATACTCTAAAAATTATAAAAAGAATCAGATTGAGTTTTAAAGTTTGAAAACTTTGAAAATGGAAACTGGAATTCCCAGAAGTTGTTTTGTCATTAGGCTAATCTTTTCAATTGGCAAGCCGAACCCATCGACAAGTTTGGCAAGTCGAACACCATGAATCGACATGCTGAACACTATTCAGTTTGGCAGGCTAATGAACAGTACTGGCAGGCTGATGAACAGTAACCGACAGGTCAAAAAAGAGTTCAAAAATAGCAAATTTGTTTAGAAAGCTAGAAATAGTTGATCGGTAAGCCAATCAAGCATTCCAAACACACTTGTTTTACACTATTTTATGTTACAAAATGTTCTAAGGATTTCATATAAATGATTATGGCACACTAATAAGAATAACTAGTAAATCAATATGATTATGGATTAAGAATTTAGTTAAAGAATGGCTATTTTGTACATCGTAGGATGATGGAATACTTGGAGCTTATGTGGTGGGCTTGTTATTGTGCGCTGGAAGTTATTAGCATGGTAATTCGTAGGGAGATATGGATTCCTTTACTCATCTTTTGTGAGTTTTTATAGAATTAAAATTGGTTGTTTTACTACAAGATATATATATATGTATGTTGAACTGCTATTATATGAGTATTACATGTGAAACTATGACATAAACTCATCCTGTATTGTATAGTGAGGAATATATTAATTTGACATATGTTGTTGTAAATTAAGAAGCATGGTTAGGAAAAAATGACTCTCTAAATAAAGAATGATTATAAAGAAATGGTAAGATGTGAAGAGGATGGCGGTTACATCCTTGGGGATGAATACCCTAAAAGGTACAATAAGAGGGAGGTGATGATGCTCCCTTGGATCGAAAGTCCCATAACACACTATACATGAATTGACTTGGTGAGAATTTGGGGCTTGGTGTCCCCTCACCGGAACACCCTTGGAATGTTTGGAGGGTGATCAAGTGCCCCCATTTGGGTTCCGTTGAGTTGAGTGATATGATATTTTATTGCACGATGGATACAAATAAGCATAATTAAATCCTAAATTAATATGTATATATATATGTATGAAACTTGGTAAGAATGATCATAAGATATCTACCAAAATTGAACATAATCAAATTGATGAATAGTAATAAGAACTAATAAACCAAGCTGGTTTTAATGTGGTTCCTATTGAGTATATTGTCGCTCATTCCCTTATATTTTCATCTTTTCAGGACTCACTACATGTGAGGTGGCTATGAGAAAAATAATTGAGGAAGTTATATAGCTATATTACGTTGGGATTGTGTCAATTATTAAGAATGTTCTCCATGATAATGTAAGCATTGATTGTTACTTTCTGTGACTATATTAAGATATGTTGAGGGTTGAAATGATGATGATGATAGTTTTATATTATTAAATTTAAGGTGCAACATTAAACTGTGGTTTAATTATTGTTTATATTTTTAATTTGATTTAAGAGTTTTCATTTAAGTCCCGGCAACTTTATTTTTAAAGTTTTACTTTTATTTCTGATCTTTATTTTTATTCATTAAAAACTATTATCCCCCATATAGGGCCAATATAGAATTTTGATATTAGAGCCTAGGTTCGGTTAACCTAGGAAGTGTAGCACCACTTTATAGTTGAATTTTTAATGTCATCATCAAAGTGAACCTTCCTGTTGGTTTACACAGTCTAAGAGGATATAACACAGAAAGGCCCTAGAATGAAAGTATTAATGGTTATATGGGAATGATAATTATATGGAATGAATTATGCATAGATTGTTTAAGAGGGATTCACATAGATACAAGGAGTTAAGAGCCTTTTATCTCCTGAGAAAAAAAATAAAAAATACAAGGTTTGAGTTGTTGATTTCAATGTTTGGCATAGATGTGTTAAATTCTTCATAATTGACTTCAACCTATGTCATGCCCCGGAGTACGGGAGGTGACGTGGTAGTTTAATTAAGTTAATTAAATAAAGGTTTAGTTGAAAATAGGGTTTTGGAATTTAATCTATAAATTAAAATGAGTTAATTTATAAATTAAAATGAGATAATTTTAAAAATCATTTGATTAGAATAAAATAAATTAGGGGAAAAGAATAAACCATCAAAGTAATTAAACAAATAAAGAGAACAATAAAAATCTTTAAATATGGGGTGGAACGAGTATGGGTCCCACTGGCCCACATATTGTGCACACACATATAGTACTGACAATATTACAATACAACCACGGTCCAAGTAAAAAGAAAGATAAAAGGTTACATGCCTTACTTGCTACAGCACAACCTACCTGAATCTTCTATTGATTGTAAGTCCGGTCAGCGGACTCTTCTCCGATCCTAAGCTGATGTCCACCTAGGGTTAAGATTTTAAAACAGATAAAAATGTGAGCGAAAGGCTCAGTAGGACTATATTTGGAAATTATTCAAGTTTAAAAGAAATTTCGTAAACCAGATAAATATATAGAAAGCGAGCTAGAACAATTAAACAAATAAATAATTAAATGAGAACTTAATAAAAGTATAATCTTACCAAAACAATTCATATAGGTCGACCAGAAAGAATATCATTTTCTTTCCCTGGGCAAACCAATGTAATTCACCACCGTAGTGGCCCAGCTGGGTTTTGGGACCTGCCCCCAAGGTCGTTTACTACACGACCCGATCTCTGATATGGCATCATGCCCTCAAATATATATACATATATATCTTTTTGATTAATTAAATCTCTTCTTTACCAGATATAAACATTTATATTTATCATGAGGTTTATTATGAAATCCACCTCAATCTATTGTTTCAGAAAATAGTTAATAAAAATCCTTTGTCAACAAATCATTTGAAAAATTTTTCGTAAAAATCCCTTTGAGGCCAAAATGTTTAAAACTGGCTATCAAAGAAGGGGTAGAAGTCCTACCTCGATATCTATGTCAGTGTCCTACACCGTAATCCAGGTCCGCTATACGTTAGCTCCGCGGATCCACGCACGAATCCTAAATGCATAGTAACTTAGCCCATTAGTATCTAACATCCTATGGTACTAAATCATCTCATGGTGTCCTAGTGTGCCTTTTAGGTTTATAAAATCATTTTATAAAGTTGAAATTTCAATCGGGGTTCAAAATAGTGCAAACGGGTGAAAAATCATAAAATTACACCATGCCCGGTCGGCCTGCCGGTCGTCCTAGTTTGGCCTGCCAAACTGCACAGTTCGGCCTGCCGGAAGAGTAGGTTCGATCGGCCGAACATCTCCAGGTTCAGCCTGCCGATCGGATGAATCCGGCCTACCGATCCGATCCCTTGAATTCGGCCTGCCGATCTGAAAAAATTCTAGAATTTTTCACGCACGGGTTCTCGGCATCCTGAATCCAAATCTTCAAATCTAACATGTTTTCTCAATTCTCAGGCATGGGTAATCATCATAAACAATAGAAAATCATAGTAGAACTCTTTTTAATGGATTAAAACAAGTTTTAAACAAGATTTTCACAAAAATCCAAAAATAGAGAAAATAGAGGAAAAATGAAAAATCTTGATTCCAATCCATTTTTGATGAAAAAAAGTTTGCATTCTAGCTAATCTAAGTCCATCTAACTTAGATTGAAGCTTTTCTAGGCTTAGAAACTCTTAGATTTCAAAATGCAAGAAAATTTGAAAAATAGAAAAACTTTTTAATTTTAAAAACTAACCTTGAATCGAAGCTTGAAAACGATGTTTTTGTTGTTGAATCTCGTTCCCAAGCCTTCAATATTCTAACCCGAAGCTTGAAATCAAAATTTGGTTCAAAATTTCAGAGAGAGAATGAGAGAGAGTGAGAGTGGCCGAGGAGAGTGAGAGAGGAGAGAGAAGTGAGCGAGTGGGAAATGAAAGGAGAGAGAGGAAGAGTTAAATAAATAGAGGAAAGAGAGACAAAACCAGTGAAGGAAAACCGTGTGTATAGCACGTGGTTTTTCAAAAGGGACGTGTTGGTCATTTAACAAATTGTTTTGTTTTAAAATTTAAAATAGCACTTAAAAATAATTAAAAATAATTAAAAATCATTGAAAGAATCAAAATGACATTAATTTAAAAATTTCACAAAATGATCTAGTTAAGTTTAAAATAATCACTATGGCACACTAATCCACCATTTAATACTCTAATTATACTTAATTAACTTCGGAGTGTTACAACTCTACACCCCTAAAAGAAATTTCGTCCTCCAAATTTACAAATCGATTCAAAAACAAAATAAATGCGGATACAACTCCCACATACCCGATTCTAATTCCCAAGTGGCTTCATCAATCTCGTGATGCTGCCACACAACCTTAAGTAACGAGATTTCACGACGACGTAAACTAATCACTTTACAATCGATGATTTGAATTGGCACTTCTTTATACGTCGTGTCTTCCTGAATCTGCACATCTTGAAATGAAACAATCTTATCCTGCTTAGGTGGACACTTTCAAAGCATCAATACGTGAAATACATCGTGAACATGAGAAAGTTCTGGGGGAAGATTGAGTCGATACACAACCACACCTACACGTTGAGTAATCTTGAACGGTCCAATATACCTTGGCGCGAGTTTTCCTTTCACTCTGAATCGCGAAATACCTTTACGAGGAGATACCTTTAAGAGTACAAAATCTCCAACCTCAAATTCCAAAGGTCGACGTCTTCTATTCGTATAGCTCTTCTATCGACTCTGAGCTGCTCTCAATCGATCTCGAATGATGACGATCTTCTCGTTATTACCACGAATCTCATCTGGCCCAAGAATAATCCTATCTTTTGGCTCGGCCCAACATACTGGCGATCGACAAGGTCGCCCATACAATGCCTCAAAGGGTGCCATACCAATACTCGATTGATAGCTATTGTTGTATACGAACTCCACCAGATGCAAGTATTTCCTCCAGTTCCCGTCGAAATCTAACGCACAACCTCGTAGCATGTCTTCGAGAATCTGAATAACTTGCTCTAATTGTCCGTCGGTCTGAGGATGAAATGCCGTGCTGAACTTCAAATCTGTACCTATGGCCTCCTGAAAACTCCTTCAATACTTGGCATTAAATCTGGTATCCCTATCAGAGGTGATGGACAAAGGAACTCCATGCAATCGTACTATGTTCTGCATATACAATTCTCCAAGAATCCTCCTTGAACACGTCAATCTGAATGGAATGAAATGAGCAGACTTTGTTAACCTGTTGATCATGACCCAAATCGCATCGTGCTGCTACTCCGTCCTCGGTAATCCGGTAAGAAAATCCATCGTCACGTGCTCCCATTTCCACCCTAGAATAGGAAGTGGCTGCAGCTGACCTGCTGGCTTATGATGCTTGGCTTTCACCTGAAGACAAGTTGCACACTTGGCCACGTATTCTTGAACATCCTTCTTCATGCCTCTCCACCAATAGTGTCTCTTAAGTCATGATACATCTTTGTACTCCCTGGATGAATAGCGAACTAAGACCTATGAGCTTCATCCATTACGGCTTTCTTCACTTCTACAATAGCTGGAACCGCCAAACGCTTCCTGAAGTACAATGATCCATCTGCATGTATCCTCCATTCTTTGAACTGCTCTCCGTTTCGAATTCATGTCCAGATTCCCTAAAGATACTGGTCTTGCCATTGGTTCTGCTTCACCATCTAAACAAGCGCTGGGGAAGCCTCCATATGATACACCGAAATACGATCGTAGTCATCGCAACACTGTAGACCAAACTCACTTACCATCGCATCTCTTTTCCAATCCTCGAGAGCCAAACACGCTAACATTCCTGAAGATTTTTGGCTGAGCGCATCTGCGACAACATTAGCTTTCCTGGGATGATACTGCAATGCAAAATCATAATCCTCCATGTATTCTATCCATCTCCGCTGCCTCAAATTCAAATCCCTTTGAGTGAACAGATACTTCAAACTCTTGTGGTTGGAGAAAACCTAAAATGTTGGCCCGAATAGATAACATCTCCAAATCTTCAATGCATGAATCACCGCTGCGAGTTCCAAATCATGAGAAGGATAATTCTGCTCGTGAGGTCGTAACTGTCCCGATCCATACGCTACCACGCGTCCCTGTTGCATCAGCACGCATCCAAGTCCACGTCCTGAAGCTTCCGTATAAACTTCGTATGGCTCGTCACTGCTGGGAATGATCAACACTGGAGCTGAAGTCAACCGATTCTTCAATTCTTGAAAGGCAAACTTGCATTCTTCATTCCACTTGAACCTGACATTCCTCCTAATCAATCTCGTCAATGGCGTTGCTATCTTCAAGAAGTCCTTCATGAATTTCCTATAATATCCTACAAGTCCCAAAAAGCTGCGGATCTCTGCCACATTTTTCGGTCGTTTCCAATCCACAATGGCTTCTATCTTTGACGGATCCACTGAAATACCTTGTTTAGAAATAACATGACCCAGAAATTTGACCTCTGTCAACCAAAACTCGCACTTTTCCTTCTTGGCGTACAAGTGATGTTGTCGCAGAGTCTGAAGCATGATCCTGAGATGCTGCTCATGCTTTTCCCAAGTCTTAGAATAAATCAAGATGTCGTCGATAAACACAATCATGAACTGATCTAAGTAAGGCTTGAATATCCTGTTCATCAAATCCATGAATGCTGCCGGAGCATTCGTCAATCCAAACGACATTACCAAAAACTCAAAATGTCCATACCGAGTCCTAAAAGCTATCTTGGGAATGTCCTCTTCCTTAATCCTGAGCTGATGATATCCTGACCTCAAATCTATCTTTGAAAAGTACCGTGAACCTCCCAACTAATCAAATAACTCATCGATCCTGGGTAATGGATACTTATTCTTCATTGTGACTCGATTCAACTGCCGATAATCTATACACAACCTGAGTGTTCCATCATGCTTCTTAGCGAACAAGACTGGTGCTCCCCAAGGTGAGGTACTGTTTTGAATATATCCCTTATTAGCAAGCTCCTGAAGTTGCTTCCTGAGTTCCTTCATCTCTGCCGGCGCCATCCGGGAAGGTGCTATAGAAATCGATGCTGTTCCTAGGAATAATTCGATACCAAATTCAATCTCCTGATGCGGTGGTAATCTTGGTAGTTCGTCAGGGAAGACATCCTCAAATTCATCTACCACTAGAATTATTGCGCATCTTCTCGAAACACTAGGCTCTTCTTCCAAATCCATGAAGATAGCATAACAAGCTGCGTTCTTTCGCCCTTCGAGACATGTCCTAACACGACGCTCACTCATTAGTCGATCACCACCACCCTGGTAAGTGATCAGCATCCCTTTATCTGACACTAGGGTCACTTTCCTAAGTTGGCAGTCCACTACTCACTGTATCTGGACAACCAATCCATCCCTAAGATTACATCATATGTTCTCATGGGGATTATAATCAAATCACTTTTCAAAATCTCATCCCCAATCTTTATTTTACAAGCTTTACAAATACTATTCACACACACCCGCCCCAAGGGTGAAGCTATAACTAAGGGTTCATTAAACTCTTCTATCTCTAATCCCAAGGCATGTACAAATGAACTCGAAATGAGAGAATGAG
>CAMOHE010036526.1:0-46624 GCA_946598075.1 Artocarpus hirsutus
GGAGGACAATGACAGGCGTGTGAGCTAAGGAAGATGGGTTGCAAATGGAAGAACGCCAAGGAAAGAAGTTTTAAAGAAATATTCTATGATTTTGGATTTTGAGTATGTTTATAAATTAAGAATAATTTTTATAAATTTTGTGAATGTGTTTTTATTATTTTATGAATTTTTCTTCCGCATTTGAAGCTTTAAAACTTGTTATCAAAATTTTTGTTAAAAAGTTCGGCCTGCCGACCATACTGGTCGGACTGCCGAAGATTTCTAATCGGCCTGCCGGTTGCCAAGCATCGGCTTGCCGATCTTGTGGATTTTGAAAACCTCATTCTGCAAGGCCTCGGACGGCCTGTCGATGGGTGACCTTCGGCCTGCCGGTTGAGTTCGGCCTGCTGAAGTTAAAAGTTCGGCCTGCCGGCCGAGCTGTGTTCAAAGAAATTTTATTTTGTTTTTAAAGGTCAATTTAATTTTAAATAATATTAGCAAACTATTTATACAATGTCTATGGAAAAGCAAATTGTTTTAATTAAGTAAATTTATAATGTCTTATAAATTGTATATTTGTATAAAAAAAAATGTATGTAAAGATCCTGGGAATGCTTTTCCAAACTATGATTTCAAATGCACGTTATTAATTATAATAGTTTGCTTCAGTTAATGTTTTAACGAATAAATGTAACGACATCTGTGACGTCCGAAAAGGGGGCGTTACACTCAAAATGCATATTTATGGCCAAATAACAGGCTACACTACTAAACATATGATTAAACATGGTGATTAAATGTTCAATCATCTCCACAAATATACATTTCAGCTCATTCCTACTACAAATTATGTTATGCCTAATACATAACAATTTTACTTCTTTTAGCCAAAATCAGGTCTTTAATAAATAGATAACATTTCCAAACATTACATATCATTAAGGGAAGTATATAATCTTAAAAAAAAAATACATGTTAATCAAGCATGGTGTAAATTTGATTTTCCACTTAATCTAGTTTTGCGTTTTCTTTTCATAAATTTAAAAATAGAATTCTACCTAATTCCTACCTATTTATAAGCATTCAAAATCATTTAATTAACACTTAGGATCAATAGAAATAAAGAAAATAATCAAATTCCACAATAACTATATATAACCAAATCTGCTATATCTAACTTAACTAACTTAGTTTGAGCTCAAATCTATCATAGTTTACTTTTTCCACATCTATTACCATATATAATAGAAAATAACTTCATTTTATCATAAGAAACATAAATATAGATGTTACCTTATAGGGCTTGAAGTTAGTGCTCTATTGGAGGTCAAAACACTCGATTTTTAAGCTCAAAAATGTGAGAACTTGGCCTGGTTTGTGTAACCTAAACTTCTATGGTGTTGTTTAAGTTTTTGTGAGCTTTAAAACATGAAAAATGGAGAGAAATAAGTGGGGAGACTGCTGGACATTTTCAGACCTACTTGAAATAGAAAGTGGCAAAAATGAACATTCTAGATCATTTAACTTGGTCTAAATTAGGTAAGAGAAAGGAGAAGCTTGCTTAGGGGCTTTTGCCATCTTTTTCTTGGGTTTGACTTGTAGAAAGAGTGCTGAGTAAGAGAATTTAGCTAATAACTAGCCACTTAAATCTAATACAAGCAAGAGTAATTCAATTTGCTATAAGCTAGTCAACAAACCAAACCAATCAAATTGCACCATTTTGCATACTTTCAATTCCAATCAAATTTGTCTATTTCAAATACATAAATGGGCCAAAAAAAAGTTTAAAATGTATTTGAATGGAAAAACACTTTCAAAATAATTCGTAATCGTTTAACATACTAATCTTTTTTTTCGAGAAATAGAGCTTTTCACTACAATTAGAACTTTTTAAAAACATGTTAGATCATATATTAATGATTCGATGTCATATTTATTTAACATAAGCATGTTTATGTATGATTCAATCTTATAAATAATGAGTACTCATGCTTGTAAGATATGCTTTCTATATGCTTGAAATTCAATAACGTGTGTTCGTTAAATGCATAGATATACAAGATGTTTATTACTGACTAATTGTGAGTTATTGAGCATTACAATCATCTCTTCCTTATAAATTTCATCCTTAAAATTTGACATACCAAATAGTTTTGCATATTGTTCTGTATCTCGTCTTCTCTTTACTATGTGGCTCCTTCAATTGAATGATTCCTCCATAAAACCTTAACTAGTTAAATCTTCTTGGTCCTCAACTTCTTTTCTTGTCTATCAAGGATTTGTATTGGCTTCTTCTCATATGTAAAATCAGAAGTTATTTCTAATGGCTCATAACTTAAAACATATGAGGGATTTGGAATGTATTTCTTGATCATGGACACATGGAAGACACTATGTACACTATATCAACAACCTATATGCTCAATCTATATGCTCTATCAACAACCTTTTCAAGGATTTCAAATGGGCCAACCTTGGGCTTAGCTTTTCTTTTTTCCTAAATCTCATGACACCCTTCATTGGAGCTACCTTTGGGAATACATGATCTTTAACAATAAACTCTAAATCTTTTCTTCTTTTATATGCATAGCTTTTCTGTCTACTTTGTGCTGTCCGCATTCTATTACGTATCTTTTCTACTACCTTAGCGGCTTTTGTACCATCTTTGGACCGAGTAATTCCCTTTCTCTAACTTCATCCCTATGAGTTAGAGATCTATATTTTCTTCCATATAGTGCTTCATAAGGTGCCATTCCAATCATCCCTTGGTAATAGTTATTGTAAGTAAATTCCACTAGAGGAAGCTTTGTATCCCAACTCTCTTGTAAATCAAGCATACAAGCTTTTAACATATCTTCAAATGTCAGAATTACCCCCTTAGGCTATCCATCACTTTGAGGATGAAATACTATACTAAATGCAAGCTTCGTTCCAATAGCACTATCTAAACTCTTCCAAAAAGCATATATGAACTTAGGGTCTCTATCAAACACTATTGAAATCAACACTCTATGTAATCTAACTATCTCTTTGATATACAATTGAGCACACTAATCCATGGTATAAGTGGATTTTACTGGAAGAAAATCGGGTGACTTGGTTAACCTATCCACAACCATCCATATGGAATTAAATCCTTTTTGAGTTCTAGGCAATCTAAGTTCAAGGTCCATTGTGATGTGTTCTCATTTCCACTATGGAATCAATAAAGACTTCAGCAACCCTGTTGGTATTTGATGTTCAATCTTAACTTGCTGACAAGTTAAACATTCAGCCACAAACTTTGCTATATCTTTCTTCATTCCATGCCACCAATAATGTTGCTTTAGATCTCTGTACATTTTTGTGCTATCTAGGTGTATTGAATAATGAGTCATATCAGCTTCTTTCAAGATGTCTTCTTTAATGGCCTTAACAAACGGCACACATAGCCTCCCTTTAACCATTAAGAACTCTTATTACTAGTATTTTTGGCTTCTAAATAATACAATATAGGCCCATCACAAAGAAACTCACATGTTGAAAATAATTTTGTTATATATTTTATATTATTCCCACTCGTTGTTCGTTGTATTGTTTGTACGCCGTTGCCTATTGTGGTATTGTGGTCGACCTTGGTGCTTTTATTCTCTTGATCTTGATTAATCTAAGTGATCCACTATCTATAGTTGTGTGTTTAAAAGAGCTTTTTGTGCACTCGATTAGTGGTGTATCTAGTCGATTTTCTTGTGTTGAAACTTGATACATATTTTACCCTTTGAGCATTTTCAATCGAACCTGTTAGTAATTTTGGTATGTTGATGGGGTTGAGTTACAAATTGCATTATGGTCTTTTGTATCTGAATTGGTGTTTACACTTTTTGATGTGGAATGCAATACCATTTTCAAAAAAAAAAAAAATTAAATAAGATATTAAAATAAAATTTGACCTATAATTCCTTGATCAAACATAAAATTAATAAAATAAAAATAAGATCATTAAAAGGATTATTTAAAAAAGGAAATTATTAACATTAATGGTCCCCAAGTTTAAGATTCCCGTCATTGTATTCAATGAGATTTAAAAATCACTACTTTACTAATTCAAATTTTTAGATATTCTCATTTTGCCTTTTTTGCCCTTTTTCTTATAAAAACAATAGAAATAAACCCAATGATGCGTATGTGGGGTTGTTGAAATTATTTACGGCGTAATAATGCCCTTCTTGCCCCTAATATTATAAAACACTAAATTAAAAATCTTTAAATTATTTTTTTCCAACTTTTTAAATGAAAATGTAAATGATATTTCTAACTTAGGACTAATAAAATGTGATTTTTACCCTTATAGATGTCCATGTGCGGCCCATGTGGGTCCATTTCTATCATTGTTAATGGAAAATTAAACAAAGAGGGCAAAAGGAAGAGATACTAAAAGTTTGAGGTAGTAAAATGACCAATTTTAAAGTTCAGGTGGCAAAGTAGAGAGATTAAAGTTTAGGATTAGTGTTGATTTCCTTAAAAAATTCCTTTTTGTAGAGATAAAATTTAAAAAACACTCCTTAAGTTTTAGTTAAATCAAACATTTGCTTATGTGTTTTGGATAATCCAAAAGGTATTTCATATGTTTTTAAATTATCCAAAAGTTCTTTCTATGTTTTTTAAAAAGTGAAAAATAACCCTTTAAGTGATAAAAGTTTTTGAAATACCAAAACAACCTCAATGATTACTGTCTAATTTTTATTTGGCGTTCATTATTTAAATTTTTTTTGAAAAAATATATTTAACTTATAAAATTAAGAAAAAAAGAGCCAACATGTTTGAATGACTATGAAGATGGACCCTATGTAGGATTTGGCTAGTCCAACAAGTCTAAATTCGACAAGTTATGTGTAGATGTTATAAAGATGTCAATTCGTTGTAGGGTTAGACTAATCTAACCTGTTAAGTTTTGAATTTTTAAGAAAATATGGTTTTTTTATTCAATTAGTTTTACTTTCTTCTTTCTACGTATACATTTTAAGTTATAAATATTCAAAATAATGCTTAATTATCGATCATTAGGGACATTTATGTCATTTTCGACAAATTAACCAATTAAAGAGTTGTCTTCTACTTTTTAAAAAAACTTGGGGGATCTTTATGAGATACTCAAAAAACTTAGGGATATTTTTTAGATTTTCTACCATAATTAAATTTGAATAGATGGGCACAGTGTTGTAACCTGCTTTCTTATTAAAAGACTAAAAAAACTCACTGCCCTTTATGATTTTATTATCATTTTTCCACAGACATCCTTTTACAGACAAAGCATAAAAATTAAATTGAAAAAGTTTTTTTGAGCTTCACAGCTAAATTTGGACTACGACTGTGAAAAAGAGCTGCAAACCTAGAAGGCCCATCTTTTTGCCTTCTTTTCTCCTTTTACCAAAACTGCAAACAAAAGTATTTTTTATGATTTTGCACTACATAACATGTCGGGTGCTTTATATATCTCTTCCTATTTTACTCCTCCTCTAGTTTTAAGGAGTCTCTCCTCCGAACTACGTTACAGACACAGATTTCAAGTCGTGGAATGGATATGGTTTAAGGAAACTCATTACTCTTCCCGAACATTGCAGCCTCTAAAAGCCACGACTTTGGGCTCTTACGGCAACTTTTTTTCACTCTTTTCAGCAGAACAATAGTTAAGAGGTATGTCTCACAAATAGTTATCTGTATTTATTTTACTCTCTTTCTAAAATACAAGTAATATAATTTTCAGTAGCCAGACCAAAAGCAGTAAATCTTCATTGAATTGAATGTTAATAAATTGATTTCTGGTAGAAAGTGATAGATATCTTTGCACCCGTTTGGATCAATGTTTGATTGGAACTGAAACATTTCCAATATGGTATTCTCAGCCTTTCATTCCTCCAGTTTCGTTTTTTGCTAAAAAAAACCATATCTTCATTCTTCTGTGAAAGATCTCAGTATCTCCAAATTTCAGAACCCTTAACATTCTTTTTCCTCTCTTTCTTTTTACTTTTCAAGTTTTTGTTGTTTAATGTGGATTAGAAATATTTTCCCAGCTTTTTTTTAATTCTCCTGATAATGTATAAAGAGAGTTGACGTGGATCCCTTATTCATCCTTTGTCTTGGTTTATGAGCTGCCCAACATTCTATTCAGGTACCTCTCACTTTCTCTTTCATTGATTTCTTTCTTTGCCTGAAAAATCCATTGCTCTTTCTCTGGTACCCGACTTTTCCTCAGACATACTGTCTCTTGCTGTTTTTTTCTCTAGCATTATGGTCTCAAAGACAGGATTTTTTTGGGCTCCATCTTTGCTACTCCTTAAGTACTTCGCCTGAAATGCATCGTGCTTCTAATCATCGTACACGTGTCCCATCTATGATAATCACCATCCCATTTCCAAACTCAACAAAATTTCTCATCTTGCTGTGTATCCACTGTTTTTTTGGGACTGTGACCTTCACATGGCATTGTAGCCCTCCATTTCCTTAACAAGAATGGAGCCCCTTTGAGAGAATTGAGAATTTTTCAGGTAAAATAGGTGTATGTTTGGTTCATAGGTCCAGACCATGCAGTCTGGTTTAACCCTCCATTTGATAGAAGAGATAGAAAATAGGAAGGAGGAAGAGAGCTAAAACAATAGATATTAACAAGGATAAAAAAAGTTGTAGTAATGTCTTATATTATTTGGTAAGATAAAAGAGAGAGTTGAGAGGATAAATAATAATTATATATAGTTTTACTATATACTATATTTGAATTTTTTTGTTAATAACTTATCTAAAAGGTAAAGTAGTCTTTTTTTAAACTTAATATGAATGGATTACTTGGATCCTTTCACTAATAGAAGGATCCAATTCAGTGCGTCAAGAGGAGACCACATCCTTACAGCTCTCTTCTCACTCCTCCTCTACCTCCAACCAAATAAACGATTTGACCTCTTATTTCATCGTTCTCCACCTCTCTCCCTCCCTCTACCTACCTCGCTTACCAAACATCGTGTAAGGGGTGTTTAGTTTATGGGCTTATTCACTTTGAACTGATGAGATTGATTTGAATTGGTGTTTAAATATGCATTGACAACAATAGTTTTAAATTCTTATGTAATATTGAGATATATCCAGAAACCAAGTTTGGAGAGCTTACCACTCACTTCTTAAATTCATACAGTTCTAAGCATATTTGCTATGGTAAAATCCTGACTCTATTTCCTTACAGTTTGTACACTATTCAAACACTAGTTTTATGATATAATGTGTTTATTTTTTGAACAGATCTTTACATTTCTAAAGTCTAGAGGTAATTCAATTCATAAATATTTAAAACCATATACACTTTGTAGTGTGTTTAGAAAGTTTAGTTTGAATCAAATTTTTTATTAAAACACTATAACATATGAGACTTTTTACACTATATCAACAAAAAATTTTGGTTTGAATTAAAGTAGCCAAACACAATAAGCCAAAAATAGAAAATTGACCGTTCAAAATATTACACTACCAAGTTCTTATCTACTCTAGCAAAGAATCCTCATAACACACATTAGCCTCTCATTATTGAAGCATAAGGAGTGGTGAAGCACATTAAAAAAAAAAAAAATTTGCTCACAAATGTGGGAAGTAGAGAAGGCGCATAAAAGAGGAAATTCCACACCGCTTTTTGCTTAGGGCAAGGGAGAGCAAAAACACTTTGTGCTAAACATGATACGTGAAACCCGGGGTACTTTTACCCATCCGTCACAAAATGACCAAAATACCCTTGGAGGTTTGAAACGTGGTCCCCTTGTCCTTTTTTTAAGCTCAAAAGTGGAATTATCATGTAGCCAAAGGGCAAAGTGGGTCAAATCCCATTTTCTTGAACAAAGAAGCTGTTTGGCATAGATAGCTTTGGCTTGTGCTGCTTTGCGACTAACCATGGTCTATGACACGCCCTAGAATCCATAAACGAATGTTAGGTCGAGAACCACTGTTATGTAGGGTTTTGGTGGCCGTCTCGATAAAATTTTTTGGCCTCGGCATTTGTGCTTGTTTGGTCAGGAAGAGTCAGGCTCAACAACAATTTGAAAAACAGTAAAATATAATATCAAAGGAAAGATGGGGGTTACAACAGATACAAAACTCTTGTCTTGTGGGGTTATCTCACAAACTTTGAGAGAGGGCATAACTGGGATTTTGGAGTTGGATAAAGGGTATGCATGGAAAAAGCAGCAAAAAAAGGACAGAGATTGCTTGCGCAAATATAGCTAATCTGTGGCTTCTGGACCAAGCGCCGAGCAAGGGCAAAGAGAGTTAAGGCAAAAATATTTAAAAAGAAAAAATAATGTAAGAGAGGAGAGAGAGAGAGAGAGAGAGAGAGAGAGAATACCTTGCTTAATTCGTGCGAACACAAATCAATTCCATTTCTTTCTCGCTTTCTTTCTTTCTTTCCCACATTTATTTGGCGTCATTATGTTAGAACTGAGAAACAGCAGTCTCACCATACACAAGGCAAAGACCTCATGCCCTGAGGCTTGAGCTTCTTTCTTTCTTACAGCAACCAAAAAAAAAACCCTCTCTTTTTGAATTTTATATAGCTTCTTTCTTTTTTACGATGCAACAAGAAAACCCATTGAAAGGAGGCTTCTCAAACGGAAGAAGAAAGTGAAAGCCAGCGGAGAAAACGTACAATTTTTTTCATTCCCTATTCTTTGTTTCTGATGATTCATGTTATTTTCTTTTTCTTCACCAATAATGATTTCTTTTTGTTTTTATTTATGCCTCTTTTTTT
Source organism: Artocarpus hirsutus (assembly GCA_946598075.1). Lineage (NCBI taxonomy): Eukaryota > Viridiplantae > Streptophyta > Magnoliopsida > Rosales > Moraceae > Artocarpus > Artocarpus hirsutus. Next base: position 8,738 of record CAMOHE010036526.1, read on the forward strand.
TAAAGATAAAAAGAACCATCTTTATTTCTTGTCCATATAAAAAAAAAACCCATACTTTTGTTTAATCAATCTCCTTGGTTTTTTTCCCCATAATATTATGCTAGGCCTCTGGAGGTGGTGGTACGACGCTGCGTTTAGCAACAAAGTTTGGTGGAGGTGGAATATGGTGGGCGCTTTGGCAACGACAACAATCACTTGGAATAATCGTAATGTTGATCAAATACAATCTCAATCTTCCAGGGGAAGGATCATGTACTTATTGAAGCAAATCTTGTTGGGGTCACTAGCACTAAACGACAAGAAATATTGGTCTGGTTATTTTACTAGGAAGCATTACGACATTTCCAAGCTCAAAGCTTTCTTCTTCTTCTGCTTCTTCTCTGCCTTTTGATGATGATGGCGTTGATGGTGATGGATTGGTTGGGGTGATATTGGCGGGACGGCTCAATCTTTTTCTATTTTTATTATTATAATACAGCTTCTTTGTCTTGTTAAATTTTACTCAAAACAAACTCTCACATTTTTTTTTCTTTTTTTCTTTTTTTTTTTTTTCCTTTTTGGCTTTCTGCTTTTTGTGTTCATATGGCATATGGGTACGCAGAGTTTCTATTTAATGATACTTTTCTTTTCTTTTTTTTTTTTTTTTTTTTTTTTTGCCCCTTTGTGCCTTTCTCTTTCCCCAAGCGAAAACTCCATTTGTTGTGAAAGAACGAAGAAGACGAACACTGCCCATTTTGGTCCCAGAGTCACATCTCATTCGGACAGCAAGGTTGGTGAGTAAATTAAATTAAATAAAAAAAATCCTTTAATTTGTATGCAGAGACTTCAATGCATGAGAGTACACGGTTTTATCATGGATTCAAATTACTGTCAGCCTTTGCTTTCTGCTTCATTTTTTATCCTAAATATATTTGTAATTTGATGTTAATTGTTTTATTATTGTTATTACTATTATTACTTTGTTTTTCTTGAGATTTGTGGGGCTTATGATGGCTTATGTTCACATTTTCCAAATCCCACTAAGGGAATTTTATTTCTTTGCCAATTTCCATCCTTTTCCTCTTCCATGATCCATGTCTTGTATATGAGAGGATCCAATCCGTGTTTTATAGTGCTCATTTGGCAAAATATTTTAGCTTCTTGGTTGTGCTATTCTCAGTTTGTCTTTTGGGTTTACGCCTAGACCGAGGTGACAATGCAATAGATAAATGGGGTCACTTTGTTATGCTGAAACTGCTGGCCAATGGGGTCCTCTAGTGTCAGGGGACACTCTCTTGTATTGTAGACTAGTATTTAATTTTAAGTGCAAAAGAAAAAAACATAAAAAATAAAGTGAGTAACGAGCAAAAACCAGAGGCAAAGACAAAAGAAAGTTGAGGTATGAATGACGGAAGGGCCTCTCATTGTCCTTGGAAGTGTCCTATCAATTGCGCACTGCGATTTCGGATTTTTTTGCTTTGGTTTTTGTATGCACGTGAAATCTTAGCTTTGTTTAGTATAATGCAAAGGGTCTTTCTTTCACGCCCCCTTTGGGTGGGACCCATTGGGTTATGCAATTTCCTGGGAAGAAGTAAGGCTGTGGCATTGGTGATTGAATTTGTTTTGATATATCATGGTTATGTATTTCTCCCTATGAACTGCTTCTCTTAAGTACCCTTCTTTAAGTTTATAATACCCTTGAAGCTTTGCTTGGCATTTTTAATTCTATTTAAAAGTTAGCTCTTTCTTAATCTTGATTTACCAATCACTTCTCAGTGATAAGAACTTGATTTGAAGTAAAGGAGTAATAGTATACATTCATATGTGTGATGTCTTCTTTTTTTGGGGGGGTGCTAATAAGTATGTTGTGATGTGATTGCATCTAGAGGTAGTCATATGCATAGAAACGGATCTATAAATGGTACCCAGCATGATCAAATGTCACTTTTCTACCACAATTTGGCGAAATGTTCTCTAAAACAAAATTAACAATATGTTAATTTTCTAAAGCAAAAACTATCTTTTTTTACTACCAATGGAAATGTTTTGACTAGTGGATTAATTTTAAATTGACTAATCTATGATGGCTAATGGCTAAAACAACCATTCCTATTAGTAAAGGGGGCCAAAAAAAAAAGTTCCTATTGTAGAATACAGTTTACTCATTGAAAATATTCTTAGGTGATTTATCATGTGATTTTTAATCTGATATGATTATAAGAGTTTATTATTATTGTCTACCCATAGATTTCCTTTTTAATATTCTACCACCATTATCTTTAACAAGGTTTTTTATTTTTATATTTTTTAGTGTGCTAGATTAACGGATATTGATATTACGGGTCATCAGAATCAACTAACAATCATAAAAATTGTTACAAAGTAAATGATGTTTTCCCTTGCTTTCTTTTCTTTATTTTCAAGTGATACTAATAACGAGTAAAAATTAGTATAGGGCATATGACCAGCTGAAGGCAATTATTATTATTTCTGAATGTTGCAGTCTGCAACTTCTGATTTGAGCGTGCATCATACTTGCAAGCCCAGAAATCCCATATTCTCCACTGCAGGAGAAAAATGATTTCATGTTTCTGATTTGTTTGTCTTTAGTTTTCCAGATTTTATATTTAGATTGCAAATTCATAACGTAAACTTGAAGGCAAAATTAAATTCGCCGAAAAAAAAAACCCAGTAATAAATTTCAACCAAAGGAGAAACGAGACAGAAAATTAAATAGCAGCAGATAGTAAAATCAGTATTGGTCAGGGAAATTGTTATCTCCATTTTAGAGAAACAGAAGCCGACCGTCGTTTATTTTTTGGCACTAATACACAGCCAGGAAAACAACAACAAAATGAAGTATTGCATGTGAGTAAATAGCTCAGTTGGTCCCTAAACTTTTTAAAAAGATATAATTTGGTCTTCAACTTTTTTTAGGGTAAATAGCCTAGTTAATCATCAACTTTTTTCAAAACTTTGGTTCTTATTATTATTATTTTTTTATTTAACTAGGTCTAACCTTTTAAAATGAGTGCAATTTAGTCCTTAGCTATTGAGCTTGACTGTTAAAAAAAATATTTTGACAACTTTAGTGAGAGCATTTTGGTAAAATACTTAATATGTTTTAGAAAAATTAAAATTAAAACATTAAAAACAATAAAAAATAAAAACATTAAAATCAAATCTAAACTAAAAAAAATCTTCTCTGCTCTAACCCCCTCAAAACCCCCCCACCCCACCCCCCTGGCATCGCCTTTCCTCCTTTGGCATCCCCTGCTGTCGCCAACCCCATCCTTCATAGCTCTCTCCCTTGCAACTCTAGCTCTCTCTCACTCTCTCAATTTGAGCACAACAGGGTGGGAGGCGATCGACAGGTTACAGGTGTAGGGTGCAACGTGGTTGGGTGTGACGGGGGGTTAGAGCACGACGGGATTAAGTGCGATGGGGGTTTGGTATAACGAGGGGTTAGGTTGCGACGACAGGTTGGAGGTGGGGTCTAGTTGGGTGCGACGTAGGTGGGGTCAATAGGGAGAGTGTTGCGAGAAGACAGGTTGCTAGCACCGGAAGGGCAATGGGCAAGGTGGGCAACAGGGAAGGAGTTAGGTTTGGGGATTTTTTTTTTTAGTTTGCTTTTTTTTTCTTATTTTTTAAGTAAATTTTGTTTTCTAATTTATATTTTAATATTATTTACTATTATTTTATGGGTATATTAGTTAATTTGATTAAAAATAGGTCAAAAAATTTTTTCCATCCCAATTTAACAGTTAAGGATTAAATCGCACAATTTTTAAAAGGTTAGACCCAATTAAATAAAAAAATGTTTGGGACAAAATTCCAACTTTTGAAAAAATTAAGGACCAACCAAGCTATGCACCCCTTTTTCAATTTATCTGAGTCTAACCGTTTAAAAGGTGTAATTTGATCCTCCTGCCGTTTAATTTTGGATGGAAAAATTTTGCACATCATTTTTTAAGCAAAATTACCAAACTTAGCGCCAAATCCCATCGCTGCCCCCTCTCTGACTACCCCCCCTTATCACACCCAACCCTGTCACAAACCCTTCCTCCGCGCACAACGTTGTTGCACCCAACCCTCCCTGTCGACCATCGTTAAGGTCTAATTCCAATTCTACCTCATATGTTCTCAAGGATCTCTTAACAAGGCATTTTCATCCACCTTTCTCCCCTTGCCGCCTCAACTTCAAGTGCCTCCATCATGACCAAGATTGCGATCATTATTCTACCATTAATGAGCTTCATGTTTCTTCTTTTCCTTCTTTTCCTACCTCTAAGGCCGACGCCATCAATGCTTTCGGCAATAGTGCCCCTTCGCAATGTTTAGAGAAATCAAAACGAAATTTGTAGAAAAGATTTGGTAGGAAATCATTTAAATCCTGTCTCAGTTGGAAACATCTCAAAACAAACTAACAAACAAAACATCAAATTAATAAAATTTTAAGTCAAACCTAGACCATGATCGCACAAAGACGAATTTCAAGGAAAGAATTTTACAAAAAGAAATGACTTTGCATTGAATCTAGAATTCATAAAAAAAAAAAAAAAAAAAAGAAACCTAGAATTCAACATATAGAGCAAAAGTTAGACCCAGGTGGGAACAAACCTGAAAAAGGACAAAAAAGAAAAAAGAATCCATCGCTCTCTTCTCTTGCTCTCCTTTGAAATCTATAGCAAAACCTGAAATCTATAAAGAGAGAGAGAGAAAAAGATGGGGGCCGATGGCTATAGGTAGGGTTTGCCGAAGAGAGGACGTGGTCCGAGGGGGGGTGGCTATTGGGTTAGTCGATAATGGTGGAAAGGAGGAAGGAGCGAAAAAGGAAATTGGGTTTGTTATTTTTTTTACCTTTTCTAATTTTTTTTATGTTTTAATTTTATTATTTAAAACAAATTAGGTATTTTACTAAATTACCTTTATTAAAGTAGTCAAAACATTTTTTAATGGTCAAACTTAACGACTGGAGACCAAAACACACCCTTTTTAAAAGGTAAGACCCAATTAAATTAAAAAAAAATTAAGAACCAACTAAGCTATTTTCCTTAAGCAAATAAACATAATGAAAATCTTCATTACAGTTTTTGGTGTTAAAATTGCTAATAATGGGCACATCAAGAATAACAGAATATCACTAAATTCATTATTAATTTCGCCCCCTAAATCCAGATTAAGCCCTACACTAACTTAAGGATTCAAGTTTCAACTAGTTGGAGCAAAGCAGGAGGTCACTAAGAGCTTGATTGGTTGGAGGGAAAAGTGGAAGAAGGGATAGGGGTGAAGAGATTAGTGAATGGCTTTTGGTACCCATGATTGTTTGGTTAGGGAACGGATTGGATAAGAAATTTCAAATCATTCAAAGTACCAAATTCTATTCTATACAAATACGAAAAGATTAGAAGGAAAATTCCATACCAAACATAACAACAAGAAGGCTTTCTATCCTTCCACTGTATTTTCCTCACCTATCCATATTATATGCCTTACTTTCCCTATTCTTATTTTCCCCTCTAGCCACATAGTCTAACTTCTAAATGAGAGAACTGAACATCTACAATCTAATCATTGAGTATTAAGTTTCAATTATCACAAAAAATGCCGCAGACACTTTCTTTTTTATAAGGATTATTTTTATAAATGGCCCCCAAACTATGTATCATTTTTCACTGATTTTGTAAAACAGATTAAAATACTCCCTGATCTATGAAAAAACAAGCTAAAATGCCCTATGATCTATAGAAAACAGGTCAAAATGCCCCTTCTGTCTAATTTCGCCTATAAACTTAATGTTTTGCTTGCATGGCATCTCATTAATCACAAAAAAAAAAAATATTAAAATTTTAATTAAATATATAAAAATAAATATTAAAAAATAATAACGAAACATTTTTATTTTATTTTTTTATAATTTTTTCACTCCTTCTCTCTTCTCCATGCTTGCTATTTCCCCTCTCTTTACTGTAGCTGAAAATTCTAGGCCAATCCTTAAAAAAAAAAAAAAAAAAAAAAAAAATCAGGCCAAAAAATCCCAACAGAAACCCCTTCCCCGGCAACCCCCCCTCATGCCACCGTCCCCACATGTCCAATCCCCCTTGCCACGCCCTCCCCCCCCAACTGCCAGCGTTGACCTTGCGCCACTGTCCCTTTATATGACTCCCCTTCCATCTCATAACCGCATGATGTCGTTGTCATCGTAAGTCAAAGCCTTATTGTTGCACCCCCACGTCCACTGCCTCGTAACCCTGCTCTCTCTCGCTCTCTCTCGATCTGTCTCGATCTCTCACTCTTTTTCACAATCTTGATTTGGGTAGGCAATATGGGAAGGGCTAGGAGGCGGCTGGTTAGGGCAACAGGTGCTTGGAGCTACTGGGCAGCACATTGGTGGCTAGTTATAATGGCTATCGTAGGGGCAAGGTAATGGGGTCTAAGCAGTTTTCTTGCTTGATTTGCAGTAGAGTTACGAAGGAGAGAAATCAGATTGAATAAAAAACTAGAAAAAAAAGTTAAAGTTAAATTTTTTTAATTATTAATTAATATTTAATTAGAATTTTAATACATTTTTGAATGATTAATGAGATGTCATTTTAGCAAAACATTAAGTTTATAGGTGGAATTATACGAAAGGGGCATTTTAACCTTTTTTTATAAATTAGGGAGCACATTGACCAGTTTTACAAATTTGGAGGGCAAATTAAAATAGTGTACATAGTTAAGGGGATATTTATGAAAATAATCCTCATTGTATTTTAGCAAATCGAAGGATCTGTTTTATAGAACTTTTGCTTGTGCTTTTAGTTACTAAAAAAAGAGAAGTAAAAACTATATGGCTTTTTGGTAAATGTTTGAAATCATAGTTTTAAAAGAGCTCAAATAAATCAAAATTGTTTCAAAATTTTTAATAAATAAAAAAGTGTAATGAAGTTTATTAAGTCTTGTTAAAACCGAATACAAGTTTCAAAGTATATTTCAGAAGTGTTTTTTTAAGAAGCAAGATTTTATGGTTTTATCTAAAAACTCTTGGCGAGCCATAACACTTTAGACAGATCATCCAAACACTTCCAAATTCAACTTTTAGGCTTAAAAACCTAAAAACAGCTTCTAAAAAGCCTTCCCAAACAGTCCTTAAACCACTAAACCACTAATGGTAATATAATGCAATAAGCACCAAACAAATAAATTGTAACACAAAATAGCCATCCAAAATGTTTTCCATGAGTAACGATTTCCCAAACTTCTGCACGTCTTTACTATCCTAATATTGGTCAAACAGTTTTGGTGTGCCAAAAATAGAAAACCCACAACCATCAAACGGTGCAAGCTTACTGAACCTACTAAATTCTATATGTCATAATAATAACTTTGGAATTATAATTACACGAAAAAAAAATTAGAAATATGCTAAAATAATTTCTAAAAGCAACTGTTTGAGGTTTTTGTCATGACATTGGAAGGACAAGAGACTTTCTTATGCTCAAGAGTCAAAGACAAAGAACCTTTGTTAGAGCATGGAGCATACAAGAATCGATGAAAAACAAACAAGAGGAAAGACCATGGGAGTTTCATCTCTTAGTGTCATAGACCGGCTACTTCAATCCTTAGTGCACGTGGGCCATGTGGCGCCCCTCTTAGCTAGCAAGTCAACCTACAACGTTGCCTGCAAGGCAACAAACTACGATTGTAAACCATATAGCTAGCATAAGCATGCGTTGGCATGTCACAACACAAAACATCATGAAGATTGAATATGCAACAACAACCAAGCACAAAGAAAGCAAGTTGACACGCATAACAAGGTATCGGAAGCATAAACAATCAATCGTAAATCGAAGGCAACATGTATGCATAACATGGCTACTTGTTTTATTGATAAGAGCGAGAGAGTATACGGCAAAAGCTCACAAGCCGGTGGCCTTGACCCGTACCCTAAGGGACCACCCCCAAAGAGCTTTCTAACCCTTTTCTCCTTTAGCAGGAGTATACATGAAATTCTTGAGACCTACCCCCACTCAATCACTCATCATTCTCCATGATTGTGTTGTTTCAAAATCTTCAATTTGTTACTTGTAGTTCTTCAACTTTCTTCTAGCTAATCTCTTCTTCTCTAACACCCTTTCCACTTGACGAGGTGCTCATGTCTTGGCTAGCGTTGATGATGATTTTTTCGTCTAGAATTTCTTTAACTTCTCTTGCTTGTTTTCTTTCGTTGATGACGATCTTCTCCTTGTGCTACTTGTTCCGCTCCAAATCTTTTTAACAAAAGTGCTTTTGAGATTGAGTAGGGTCAACAATCTTTTTGCCTCTCACAATCGACTAATACCGTGGGAAAAGTCCACGAGCCTTTAACTTCACTAAAGAATGGAAGACCAACAACGTCGCCCAAGCCTACTTAAAGAATGCCTCAAACAGAATGAAGAAATGAGCTAATCAACACAAAAGACCACACAAGTTCCAACTAAAGGACATGTATTTGGTCAAGCTAGTGCCAGATCGACTTCGCTATTATAGGGAAAAGATAGATCGTTCCCCAAGTATGAAGGGCCATGTCTAGTGATCACAAAAATAGGGAAGGCATCATACAAGATCGAGACCCCAGCTTGGATGAAGGTGTACCAAGTACTCCATGTTAGCCAGCTCAAGCCATACCATCTAGATGAAGAAGATCTGAAGCAAAATCAACAACACATGGAGAAGATTCTCATCAGCCGAAGAAAACAAACGAGAGAAGTTGAAGAAATCTTAGACGAAAGAATCCTCATCATTGACTGCCAGCCAAAACATGTATACCTCATCAAGTGGTAGAGCGTCAGAGAAAAAAAGATTAGCTGGGAGAAAGCTGAAGACTTGAAGAACTACAGCAACAAATTGAAGATTTTGAAGCAGCACAATCATTAAGGACGATTAGTGATTGAGTGAAGTAAGTCTTAGGAATTTCATGTATCCTCCTACCAAAGGAGAAAAAGCTTAGCTTTTTAGGGGCCTGGTCCCTTGGTTTACTCATGGGTCGAGGCCACCACCATGATCAAAGCTTTAGCTACGTACTCCTTTGCTCTTATCAATAAAACAAGTGACTATATTTTGCATACGTGCTGCCTTTGATTATGATTGATTGCTTTATGCTATCAGTGCCTCGTTTTTGCCTCGTTATGTGTGTCAACTTGTTTTCTGTGTGCTTGGTTGCCTTGGTTGTTGCCACCTATTGAATCTTCGTGATGCTTTGTGTTGCTGTGACAAGCTAATGCATGCTCTGCTAGCAACATGGTTTACAACTGTGGTTTGTTGTTTTACAGGCAACGTTCTAAGCTAACTTGCTAGTCGACAAAGGTGACGTGAGTGCCGCATTGCCCACCTACACTAAGGATCGAAGTAGCTAGTCCATAATAATTGGTATCAGAGCGATAAGGTTGTAGCTTGCTGTGTGCGTGATGGTAATGTCAAACATTGCCAGAATTGAAGAATTAGAATGGCGGGTCGGGAAGCTTGAAGACCACGACCTCAAAGTCCGTGACACTTAGGCAGGACAGCTGTTATAACTTCAGTTACCATTTGGCCCCAAAAAGTGGAAAAAAGAAAAAGCACCAATAACATTACTTGAACCAAACAGGAAACATACAATCTGTCAAGTGCATTCTTCACCAGAAAATCCAGAACAACACGGAAAAGTTTAAAACTTTAAAGAAGCACAGCAAGAAGTATTATGTAGGTTAAGCTCCGTAAAAATAACAAGAAAATCATGCTAATACGTAGAGGACAAAGCATAGGTGATATAGTTCTGCAATCATACAAGAATAGCACAGTGATAAGGGGCAAGGGGATATTGGTACCATAGGCTAATATGCTGAAATCCGTCAATGATACATTACCAGAATACAAGCAAAGATGCACGCGTAGAATAGGATCAAATATTATTACAAGAAGACTATGCACGTGTAAAATGGGATCGAATTAATAAACCCTCAGTTCCACCACAATTAGATAATAGACAGAAAGAATAGTGGTATAAGCAAAGCAATTGTAGTACGCATCTAACCCAAATGAACACAGATACAAAGAACACGATGTTATACATAGAAACTTGGGAATTACTGATAGTCTTCTACAAAAGCATCAATCACGCGTAAGCAAAATCAAATGATAAAAATATTATTCCCAAGAAAATTCCAATCACACATAAGGGCATAACCTGATCAGCTCCTTCAACAACTCATTTTGGATCCTATACTCTTCAAGTTGTACCTCCATCCGCACCATAGATAATTACTCAATATTCAACTAGATGAGGTACACAATCAACGTTCCAATTACAAATGCAACTCATTTTGGATCTTATCCTCTTCAAGGTGTATCTTGACCCACCCCATAGATTAATTATTCAACTAGATGTGGAACATAATCAACGTCTCAATTACAATTAAAACATGGCCAATGAAACTTATAAATTATAAAGACAGACGTCCAATGTTACAAAATGGCACAATACATTAACTCCTTCAACAACACCTCACTTGATTTCAAAATGCTCTCGTCAAAGATCAATCTCGAATGACATCTCAGATCAATTATTCCACACTAATTCAACACCCAATCCATATTCCGATAACAGGGCAATAAAATTTCAACAACAATAATGATATCAAGTTTTACCTATACAAGATCACCAAAATGAGTTTGATAGAACCACCTGAAAAAGCATCATCATCATCAATTATTCCACACATATTTTAGTACACAATCAATGTTCCGATGTTGCAACATCTTGGTAATTAAAACTCAATGACAACAATGAATTAACTTCCACAAAACAACAACATAAACTACAAATTATTAAGAAAACTTGTTTTAAGCAAAATCACCTCACAAAGAACATCATTGCTTGACATACTCCAAGTACCACTTGTAAGTATCCACAAGCCCTTCCTTAAGCGAGATCTTCGGCATCCACCCGAAACCTGCCAACTTCGAGCTATCCATGAGCTTCCTAGGTGTTCCGTCGGGCTTGGACCGGTCCCAAACAAGCTCACCTTCAAACCCAACAACCTCCTTAACCAACTCGGCCAGCTCCTTAATAGTCACCTCTTTCCCACTCCCAACATTGACATGCTCCAAACCACTATACTCCTCCATCAAAAACACACAAGCATCAGCCAAATCGTCCACATGCAAGAACTCCCTTAACGGGCTCCCACTCCCCCAAACGACAACTTCCTTATCACCCCTCACTTTGGCCTCGTGAAACCTCCTCATCAGGGCGGGCAAAACGTGGGAGTTCTCCGGGTGAAAGTTGTCGTTTTGTCCGTACAGGTTAGTGGGCATTGCGGAAATGGCATCCCAACCGTGCTGGATCCGGTAAGCCTGGCACATCTTGATGCCGGCGATCTTGGCAACGGCGTACCACTCATTGGTGGGCTCTAATGGGCCGGTGAGGAGGGCCTGCTCGGGGATGGGCTGGGGGGCGAATTTGGGGTAAATGCAAGACGAGCCCAAAAACAGGAGCTTCCTCACGCCGTGGCGGTGCGAGGAGTCGATGACGTTGGTCTGGATTTGGAGGTTGACGGCAATGAAGTTGGCGGGGTAGGTGTTGTTGGCGTGGATTCCGCCGACCTTCGCGGCGGAAAGGAAGACGAATTGCGGCTTCTCGGAGGCGAAGAACGATTCGACGTCGTTTTGGCGGGTGAGGTCGAGCTCGGCGTGGGTACGGAGGACGAGGTTGGTGAAGCCTAGGAATTGGAGCTTCCGTACAATGGCGGAGCCGACCAGCCCGCGGTGCCCGGCGACGAAGATCTTGGCCGATTTGTCGGAGAGGAACGATTTTGACGCGGTGTCTGTGAAGGAAAAAAAAAATAAAGATCTAGTTATGTGGGTTTGTTTGGTTGCCGAGAAAATGCAGAAAGGAGATGGAAAGTAGGAATTTTTACAATTCTTTTTTCTCTGAGATTTTCTCACCAAACAAACAATATGAGAGAGAGAGGGTACCGTTGTTGACGCCTCCCATTTTGTTGAATTGAGGAAGAACAAGGAAAGATACGGAGAGGTTTCTTCTTCTTCCTCTTCTGGTTGGTGAAAACTGTCGGCCAACGCCTTGGGCTTTCGTTTACTCGAAACGAGAACGACAAAAAGAGAGGAACTTGCCTCCACCGAGATTTAACTGATTCTACTTCCTTACCTTCCCTTTCTCCTTTATTTTGGGGACAAAAAAAAAAAAAAAAAAAGATTATTTTCACTAATACCGTACAGTTTTAAGGTTATTTTCAATTTTCTTTCTAAACTCTCAAAACTATTTTTGCCTTTCAAATTTTGAATTAATCCCAGCGAATCTCTCAATTAGAATTTATGTTAAAAACCGACAAAAAAAAAGAGGCTAGTGCAGTCATGTGAACGTTACATTCCTTCTCTTGTAACTTCTGCTGAAAAAAAAAATCCCAATTATATTGTTTGATTTGACCAAAATACCGCTTTACATGAGATGTTTCTTTCGTTGAAAATTTTAAATTACATGATTAAGAACTCTAGAATTAAAAAAGAAAACCTTTGAAAACAGAAACGAAAAACTAAATACATAGATCTCTCATGCGTGAGTTTGGGCGCTTAGGACCGTTCGAGAAGGCATTTTAAAGCTGTCTAAAGGCAGCTTTTAGTATTGTTTGGAAAAAATATTAAATAAAAGAGAAAACTATTTTCTTTTTTACTTTTTAAAACTATACCATTTTGTTGTTATTTTCTTTTTAATTACATTTTACATTTGACTATTTTATTGTCATCTAAACAAACAAACAAACCCTAACATCTCTCTATCGGATCTCTTTATCTCTCCTCTTTGTTCTCTCTCATCTATCTTGTTAGATTTCAATGTTCACAAGGACATCATAATATGTTGGATCTTTGAAATGAATATTTTCATGTATATCACATAATGAAGAAGATTTAAAAAAGACTTACATATCACATAATGAAGAAGATTAAAAAAAGACTTACTTTAATTTGTTGATGATGAAAACATCTTCCTTATTCCGACTGAGTGATGTCTCTTCCTTACCCATTTTCTCTTTTCACAAAAACTTTTGATGGAGAGTGTTCTCATGTGTATTTTGGGAGGAAGAGAACCAATTTATATATAATCTTTTGCATTCAGTTCGGTACGTCCATCAAGTAACCAACATATCACAATCTAATGCTTATCATATAATCACGTTTTTAATGTTAATTATTTATTTAATGGTTAGTTAATAAACTGCTAATAGCAGTTATTGGCCACAAACGTTTAGTAGTTAATCACACATCTCACATTCTCCCACTTGGCCAATTAACTGCTATTATCTCAATCATAATTCATCCAAAATGATAATTAACATTTGATTGTGATATTCATTATAATACCATAGTATGACAAATTGTTAAGTGTGAGTTATGGCGGTCATGTACTATTAATGCGGAACACTTCCTTCCATATACCACAACACTTACAATTTACTGTACAAGGTTCATAATAGATATATATAAACATAATTCCATAATGGTCCATGATAATGTCTAATAAAGACTTTTCCTATTTAAATTGAAACAACATCATGTATATATCATCATAAGAAAATAGAAAATACATAATGTATGTCAGAAAACACATAATAGAGCTCAGAGTGTTATTACACTCATCGAACATCATTACAACCAAGACCTATCCTAAGAACATGTTCCTTAAATAATTTTGGTTGTAGACCTTTCATCAAAGGGTTTGCTATTATAAGATCAGCTTTGATATGCTCAATAGACACTCTATGTTTCTGAACCTCCTCCTTAACGGCAAAATACTTTAATTCCATATGCTTGGCACCTCTTGAGTATTTGTCGTTCTTGGAGAAGAATACTGCTGTAAAATTGTCACAATAAATTCTCAGTGGCTTAGTAATGGTGTCGACAACCTCAAGTCCTAAGATAAAGTTATGCAGCCATAATGCATGAATTGTTGCCTCAAAACATGCCACAAATTCTGCTTTCTTAGTGGATGAAGCAATGATAGTCTGTTTGGCACTTTTAATGATACTACTCCTTCAGTTAACGGAAACAGATAACCAAAAGTGGACTTTATGCTATCAAGGCATCCGCCAAAATCTGAATCTATGTACCCAATCACCTCTAGATGATTAGATCTTCTGTATGTGAGCATATAATTCTTTGTTCCTTGTAGGTATCTCAAAACTTTCTTTGCAACCTTCCAGTGATCAATTTCAAGATTACTTTGATACCTGCTAAACATTCCAAACTAATGTCTGGTTGAGTACAGGTTTGTAAGTACGTCAAGCTTCCAACAACAAAGGCATATGGAATTAATTCCATATATTTACATTCCACATCATTCTTTGGACATTGCGTGAGACTAAATTTGTCACCTTTTTGTATGGGAACAACCCCAGGCGAACACTTACTCATATTGAATTTCTCTAGAATTTTCTCGATGTAGTTCCTTTGAGACAATCGCAACAGTCCATGTGACCTGTCACAAAATATTTCTATTCCAATCACATAAGATGCCTCTTCCATATCTTTCATTTCAAAACTTTCAGAGAGAAAATTTTTAGTCTCACGCATTATGCTTTCGTCATTAGTTGCAAGTAAGATATCATCAACATATAGGACTAAATATATGCACTTCCTCCCACTGATCTTTTGGTATATACATCGATCAATGGTGTTTTCCTTAAAACCAAAAGACATAATAATGGTATTGAACTTGATAAACCATTGTCATGAGGCTTGTTTAAGTCCATATATTGACTTTTTAAGTTTACACACTAGATGACCTTTACTTTCTATGGAAAAACCCTCAGGTTGATCCATATAGACTTCCTCCTCTAAGTATCTATTCAAAAAGGCTGTTTTCACATCCATTTAGCGCAATTCCAAATCATACTGAGCCACCAATGCCATAATGATTCTTAATGAATCTTTCTTAGAGATAGAACAGAATGTGTCTTTATAATCAATGCCATCCTTTTGAGTATAACCCTTGGCAACAAGTCTTGCTTTATATTGTTCAATATTGCCTTTTGAGTTGCATTTTGTCTTAAAGACCTATTTACACCCGACTTGTTTGCAACCTTCTGGCAATTCGACAAGATCCCAGACTTTGTTCAGTTCCATGGATTTCAATTCATCTTTCTTGGCATGAATCCATTTATTAGATTTAGTACTTTCTATGACTTGTGAAAGCAAAACTGGATCTTTATTGATTCCAAGATCAAAGTTAGACTCTTGCAAATAAACCACATAATCATCCAAAATAGATAATCTTTTTTCTCTTTGAGATTTCCTTAATACTATTCCTCGTGGTTCATGTGTGTCAGATCCTTGAATGTTAGTCTCTTCAAGGGGTGTCTTTTCATTCAAATGTTGATCAGTGTTGTCATTACATTATGTAACTCCTAAAACAGCATTTTGGTCAATTGTGGATGAAGGAACATTTATAGGCAAAGGAACATTTACCTTGATTTCCTTTATTTCCACAACTTAACGTTCAACACTCCCACTATCTTCACCATTCTCAAGGAATTTTGCATTACCAGTTTCTATAATTCTCATACTATGGTTTGGATAGTAAAACATATACCCTTTAAATTTCTCTGGATAACCAATAAAGTAACCACTAACCGTTCGAGAATCTAATTTCTTTTCTTCTGGGTATAGACTCTCGCTTCTATTGGGCAACACCAAACATGCAGGTGCCTTAAGCTAGGTTTCTTTCCTGTCCACAATTCAAAAGAAGTCTTTTGAACTGCCTTTGTAGGAACCCTATTCAATAAGTATGTTGTAGTTTTGAGTGCATACATCCACAATGATATGGGTAATCAGGAATTACTCGTAATACTCTTAACCATATCCATTAAGGTCCGATTACGCCTTTCTACCACGCCATTTTGTTGAGGTGTACCTGGCATAGTATACTGTGCACATATGCCATGTCGTTCAAGGAGTTTTGTAAATGGACCAGGACATTGTCCCAATTCATCATACTTGCCATAATATTCACCACTTCTGTCAGACTTGATGATTTTTACTTTTCTATTTAATTGTCTTTCAACCTCATTTATAAATATCTCAAGGGCATCCACTGATTGAGATTTTCCATGAAGTAAATAGACATAACCATGATGTGAAAAATCATCAATAAAGGTAATGAAATGCTTTTCTCCACCAAAAGATAAAACATCAAAAGGTCCACAAATATTGGTTTGTATAATCTCAAGGAGCTGTCTGCTTCTTATGGCCCCTTTTTTTATTTTGTTTGGTTTGCTTTCCCTTAATACAATCCATACATAATCCAAGATTAGTAAAATCCAGATTTTGAAGAATCCCATCTATTACCAATCTTTATAATCTTTCTTTGGACATATGACCCAAACGTTTATGCCACAAATAAGCAAAACTTTCATTTGTCATGCTACGCTTAATTCCAATATTACGATGCACAATAAGTAAGGATTTAGCAAAAACATTAGCAAGTTTCAATCTATATGAACCATCAATAAGAAATCCAGAACCAACAAGACCAAAGTTCTTATACAAATTGAACTACATGATCCAAACTTAAAATTAAATCCAGAAACATCCAACTTTGATAGAGAAACAAGGTTCCTAGTAATTGAAGGTACATAGCAAGTCTCAAATAAGTCTAAATAATTGCAAGTATCCAAGACCAAACGGTAAGTCCCCATGCCTTCAATTGGAGCCTTCATTCGGTTTCCCACATACTCAAAATCATTAGTTAGGTTTGTGGTTCGGATCGTAAGGAATACCTACATCATATTGGATACATGAATTGTATCACCAGAATCAAGCCACTAAGTACTATGAGGAACTTCACTTAATTTTGACTTGAATCATACAAAACCATTAAGTTTACCTTTCTTTTTGAACTAAGCTTTACATTTTAGGCAATCCTTTTGATAGTGTCCAAGTTTCCCACATAAACAACACTTATCAACCTTCTGTTCCTTCCTTTTTGCCTGAGAACTTCTTGGCTTTTACTTTCAGTCTAGCTCCTTTCCCTGTAAGGTTAACAAAATGACTTCCTTGACTTTTCAGTCTAGTTCCCTCTTGAATAAGCCTATTGGCCAATTCATTAGCATTCCACTTGTTCCTTACAGTGTTATAGTTAATTTGAAAAGGGCCATACTCAAGAGGTAGTGAGTTCAGAATGAACTGCACTAGAAAGGAGTCCTCCACTGCCAACCCCAAGGCCTTAAGCCTTGCAGCAATGTTAGTCATCTTGATGATATGTTCTTGTATGTTTCTCGACCCATTATACTTCATGGTCGTGAGTTTTGCCATTACGGTACTAGTGAGTGAGTTGTCCATGGAATGAAAACGTTCTTCCACAAACTTAATGTATTCCTTAGCACTTTCTATTTGCAGAATGGTAGTCTTTATGTTATTGGCAATTGTCATCCGTAGAAACATTAGGCTCAATCTGTTGCTTTGTTCCCATGCTTTTAATTGTGACTTCTCTTCCTCACTACTTGAATGAGTAATAGTAGCAGGTTTATCTTCCAGTAGCGCTAAGTTGAGATCCATAACACCTATATGGAAATTGACTTGCTCACGCCATTTAGAGAAGTTTAAACCGTTAAAAGACAAGAACAGATGATGCATGTGAATGAATTGCAACAGCTACAAAAACATAAAATGCTCACAATTAATTGGATTCAGAAAAACAATAATGTATAAAGCAGTTGTCCCTTGAGTAGATACTACAATATACTATCTTAAATAAATAACCTAAACAACTCTAATTAGGTAATCAAATAGTTTTAATTGAACATAATTGCCATCTTTGGATAGACAAAAATATTCAAATAAAAATATTAACATACCTTTATTATGTTCACTAATTATAGAATAATAATTTACCTTTGGGCAAATCTAAAAGTTCTAATAATTGATGAACGTCAATTCATCCATTTAAATTTTTATTCTTGAATATTTCCTTAACATGGATAAATGACTATATTTATATGCATGTAATGAAATATTCTAATTTACCACTTTAGTGACAATAAACTATAATAATAATTTCATGGATAACAATATAATACATGTCTTAATTTTACAAATCATACTTAAAATATAATTCATAAAATATATGTATATATATGTTAATCATCATTATTATATATATCATACTATTCATATGTATTCTGTCATACAAAAATTGACCATCATATATATATAAACAACTATATAAACAAACATATATATATATGTCCCAATCTTTTAACTAAATTAAACACACAAGATCTTCCTACCTTTATTGACCTTGCAATCCGTAATAGGAATCATAAACTTCCCAAAGACTATATCAATAATAATGTTACTTCTAGCCATTTTACAAAAGCCTATATCCAATGAACAAAACATTACTACATGGTGTTGGCCCGGTTCATGTAGGGACCTCAGAGCAAAAATCAGCAAACATGGCTAGAGTCAAAGTTCTAGAAGAACATATATACATATATATATATATATATATATATATATATGAAGTAAAGTTATGTTTTTTTTATAACATAAAAATGTGAGTAAACTTTAATCTTACATAGAAAATATTCAGATTTCAACAACCTTGCTCTGATACCACATGTTAGACTTTATTGTTCACAAGGACATCATAATATGTTGGATCTTTGAAATGAATATTTTCATGTATATCACATAATGAAGAAGATAAAAAAAAGACTTGAATTTGTTGATGACGAATACATCTTTCTTATTCCGACTGAGTGATATCTCTCTCTTACCCACTTTCTCTTTCTTACAAAAACTTTTGATGGAGTGTTCTCATGTGTATTTTGGGAGAGAGAGAACCAGTCTATATATAATCTTTCATATTCATTTCGGTATGTCCATCAAGTAACCGACATATCATAATCCAATAATTATAATTTAATCACGTTTTTAAAGTTAATTCTTTATTTAATGGTTAGTTAATAAACTGCTAATAGTAGTTATTGGCCATAAAAAGTGTGGCAGTTAATCACACGTCTCACATATCTTTCCTCATTTGTCTCTCATTCGTCCTCGCCATTGCTAGTCACTGGCCATCGACTGCCTCTATTTTTTCCTCGTCCTTTTCCTTCTCGGCCTCCTCCTCCTCTCTCCACTATCTCTTTCCTTATGCCCCTTCTCTCTTTTTTCTCTCCATGTCGCTGCAGCTTGTGTTGCCATTCTTGTTGGAGTTTGGAGAACGTTGGAGTTGGCTAGCCGCAACTTGCGTTTTTCTCTCCATAGATATGATTCGCCTCCTCTATCTTCTGGTCCACTATCAAAGTTCAAGATCGCGAGATCTCTCCTCCGTCAATCTTAGATCTCCACTGCTCGAGATCGCAATGCCATCCATGCTTAGACTTCAGAGACTACCTTTTATGTCAGTGACTCTCTAGGTACATCTCTTTTTCACTTTCTCTTTGTTTCTTAGTGGCTGTTTGGCGATCATGAATGAATACACGATCTAGATCTTAATTTCACCATATGTGGTTAACTGTTATTGAACATGTACTTTACATTTGACCTTTTAGCTTCGGTTCATATAGATCTTCCTAATTAAGCAACAAACTAATTAACAATTAATTCCTATTATTGTCATATATCTGAAACATTGACGATGATTTTTTCTATCTTTTATTTTTCTACAACTTATCTTTCTTATAACAGATAACTTAAGTAGTTAATTATAACATAGTGAAACAATTTGGAATCTCATGTGGTAATTTTACTTCTTGTTTAATCATGAAAGAAAAGCTTGAAGGGGAGGCCCTTCCACATTTCCACTCCAATAATTTGCTGAGCACACGAATTACCATGTTGAAGAAGCATTGTTAAAGGAAAAAAGAAAATTAATTTTTTAGCATAAACTAATAAACAAATACTTTGTATGATGCTATTTGGTTATGAAATTGTTAGTTTATAGCCTCTACATGGATTCAATTTTCATTATCTTGACTCTATTTTATTGTTGAATATATGTGGTTATGTAGTTTGGCTAACAAGAAATTCTGAGGTAAAGACAAAGAAAACTTGCATCTAGTTGATGTTTAATTCAATTTCTGTTACATCCTTTTCTTTTTCTTATTGTTTTATAGACTTTAATAGGAAGTAAACAAAGAGTTTATCATTCGAATGGTTCAGTTAAGCAAAGAGTTAAATTATTATTTAAGGTTGTGGACACTTTGTATGCTTTTCTCAAAGAAACCGTTCCCAGTGCTTTTAGAATCCGTTGTTTACTCTCAAGAAGATGTTCTTCTTCATAAGCCTAAGGCTGGGTATGTAAATTATGTTTTTCTTTAATTGATATATGAAAATGACAATTTATAGACGTTAGATCTATAATTAAATGTAAATATGTTAGATCAATTTAGGACTTACTATTCTAGAATTTGGACCCTTAAATC
This sequence comes from Artocarpus hirsutus, assembly GCA_946598075.1. Lineage (NCBI taxonomy): Eukaryota > Viridiplantae > Streptophyta > Magnoliopsida > Rosales > Moraceae > Artocarpus > Artocarpus hirsutus. The sequence goes on from CAMOHE010036526.1 coordinate 29,161, forward strand.
ACCATTGTTAGCATCTACTTAGCTCCAAAATATACCGTTAAAATAATCTCAAAAAACAAATTAAACGAAACTGAGAAAAATTGAACAACTGGAAAAGTAAATGATACCACACACAAGAATTTATAGTGGTTCACTCTATAATAAGAGCTATGTCCATTGTTCTTCATTATGATAAAAAAAGTACAAATCAAAAGTCACTTTTGATAGGAAATTTAGCAAAAATGATCTTGTACAATTTCTATAGAGTTTCTACAGAACTTCCTCCATGTCCCTTCATGAGGTCGCTATTTCCTTTGTATAGAAGGTGGTATCAGACTATGGCCTCAAACTGACAAAAAGAATAGGAATGATAATGCACACAGTAGTGGGGTATGTGTCAATCTATTATTAGTCGATAGAATCAGGCTTATCCCACATCTCAGTTCACGACTGAATGTGTTTCCCCTATAACTGCCAGGTCATGCATATTGATTCTGTCGAACCAACACTTGATTAAATAAACAATGACAATGAATGCTTAGATAAAATATTATAATTGAATTAGATCTGATTGAATTGATTGAAGCCTCAACTTAAATAAATACTGGACAAATAATATTTCTTATGACAGATTGCTTCAACTCGAACATTCCTGCCTCAAATTGAACACTTCTGCTGGGTTTGATTCGCTCTAATCATTACTCATACTATTCACTTTGGGCCTTTCAAACAATTTAGACTTAATTAAATCAAACCCCAATAGTTAGCCCCCTACTCCTTAGTTGATTCGCTCTACTACAGGAGTGAATGAATTAAAAACAAGTCGATTTCTAAATGACACGTCACCTTGATTGAAGATTCACGTTCGTATTGTAATAATCATTCTTTCTTGGGAAACCGCAAGACTCAACTGCCCCTACACGTGGTGCCACATGATTAGAAGATCTCAAAATATCTTTGTAGTGTTGACGTCTATACCAAACTCGAAAAGAGATTGCTTTGGTTTAAGCGAGAGGTCGAAAAGGTGTGTAATCCTAGTCATTGAATCATCTTCCTTGAGAATCAATCTAAGCCATTGATTCTTTTTTCCTTTGGGCAATATATACCTCTCCTCTCTCTCTCTCCTTCATTCTGTCTCAACTTTCCTTTTCAAACTTAGGTGATTTTCCTCTAGTTTTTCAAGCTTTCTTGTGATTTCTAAGCAATATTTCTCCCATTTCTTCTTATTTTCTTACAATTTTCTTTCCATAAGTTTGTTTCTCTTATCATTTCGAAGACTTTAGTGTCATTTTAGACTCATTTTCTAAGAAAATCTACAACTTTGACCCTATTTGCCTCTTAGAGTTTAGAACTCCTTCGAAAACCCCTTGAAACTCCTTTAGATCTCAGAAATTTTGTTCCTTAGATCTTTATAACCCTAGATTTCCTTTAGAATCCTGTTTGTGCTGAAGAAAAATGTCAAAAGCAATAGACATTAGCTTCAATTCAAGCGAAGGTTGCGATCCTTGGTCTAGTGACGATGACAGAGAGATCGACAAATGGATCATAGAGTAATCGAGAGTCAAATGGACTTTTAGGGTTAGTGGAGCCGAGAGCAACAGAGAGGTAGAAAAGAGTTTGACTAAATTTCAAAAAAGAATTGAGACCTTGGGTCTTTCCAACTAGAACAAAAGGGTCGAACCACTTGAGAAAAGAACATATTCTTCCCCTACAAAAGGGGTTTCTTACTTTTGGAAGAATCCAGAGTTGATTCTTAGTAAGGGAGACTTGTTAACCAATAGGGTCAAGTATGGAATTCCTTCTTCTGTCGATATTTGACTCCCTTATCTTAGTGAGCAAGCAGACACCTAAAACACTAATTGGTTGTGTATGTATACTAAATGGTTTAAATTAGGGCTTTGACTACTAGTATCAAAATTCATGCTCGAAGTCGCGTCTCACTATCAGATCTCAATAACACAGCTTATGCCTAATGGAATTGCGATTCTTAGTCGCTCTAATAGTGCTAATCGAAGAGGTCGGCTTTGACTTTGATCTCCATGACTTTCTCTGATGCTACTACTTGAAGCCTAATAATAAGAAAAAGGGGTGTTTCTACTTTGTTGAATGTCAATCAAAGCTACTCATCATAGATTTTGTCAATGCGGATAGACATTAGGAAGAAGATATTTTTTTTTTATGTTAAGCAATAATGATTCAGTCGAATTGACTACTCGATTCCTATTTCCTTTCACGTTTGGTCATAATAGTGAGCATTGACACTTGAGTTTTACTTTAAGCAGTAATTCCAACTAATCTTTTCATTTTTCTATTTTGTTATTTAGCATATTATGAGTTAAATCATCTAGCACCTATTAGAGAACCATTCTGTGAAAGGCTCGACGCACTTACTATATTAGAAGGATGAACTTGGGCTAAGATTTCTCACCCTTATCGACTTATTGGAAAATCATCGATTTGGAAAAAATTTAGAGAGATCCTTATAGGTATTCCTATTCGCTTTCCAAAATGAGTCAATTGGGTTTTTGTTTACCGTGGTACACTTCAGTGGTTATACGGTCCATCAAAATTCATTACTTCACTCTTTGACTACCTTCAATTGAAAAAGCTATGAAGAGAAAGGCTACTACAAGGGCTACAACAAAGAAGAAAAAGAAAGACAGAGTAAGCGAATCTGGCACAACTGAGAATACGACTCTACAAATAGATACTTCTAATCTTCCTTCTCATTTTCCATTCGATATCTAGCCCCCAGTGTCGAAGAAAAGAAAAACTATGGGGCCTTTTGATTCGGTCAAAGACGTCGATGGAGGGTTGTTGATAAAACCCTCGACGTACTTAAAGATATGAGCATCCTATAGGATAAAGAGGTGGCTTTAAAGGCATCAAAGAGCTTTAACTTTACATTGGATGAGAATAATTTTAGGGGAAGTTCTTTCTTGGCTAAATAACGAGTCGACTTTGGCTCTTGGATAAGTAGTCTTAAATCTTGTTTCGATAGTATATTTTTGTTTTGCGTTGAATCTTATTTTAAAAACTCCTTATTTCACAGGCCTTTTAACTTTATAATATCTTTGCAAACAAAGCTGCATATAGAAATGAGAGATTGAATCTAGCCATCAAAGAGCTTGAAGATAAGCTTGGAAAGGCCAAGGCCAAGAAGGACGACATGAGGAAGGAGAGGGATGAGGCCATAGCTACTTTGACTAAAACAAATGGGAAGGTCCTCAACTTGAGTAGCAGTCTCCATCTCGAGGAGGAAAAAGTTGATAATTTGAAGAAGGAAGTAGAAAGGAAGATTGGAGAGGTTGAGGAAATAAAAAAACAACTGCTCGACATCCACATCGATTCCTCTATCAAGGCTAGGCTGGAGACTTTGAAAGAATTCAAATCGGGCCAAACCAAGAGCCTTAATATTAATTCTAAGATTGCAAAACTTGAGGAGCTTGTGGCTCTTGATGAATCCGAGGTCAAGGAAGTGGATGTAGTTGTTGCAGTTCCTAAGAATACTCTAGTTGAGCCTTCGTTAACTCTCAATTCTTCTATAGTTGAGGCTTTTTCAGCAAATGAACAAGTTGTTGCTAACCTTCCAACTGTACAAGGAACAACTAAATAGGGACTCGTCTAGTTTTTGGGTTGTAATTTTTTTTAAATGAACTCTTTTTGGTACTATAACGAATAGCTTTTATAGATTCATGACTCGAATCAGAATTTGCTTTACTCGTACTACATTTTCTAGTAGTGGTCCCCCTTCAAAGTTTTATTCATTTTCTAACATAATTGAACTTTGAATTCATTAGGTTATTGGGAATAGAAGAGTATTAATACAATCTTGAATATCGAACAATCATTATAAGAACTGCTTTAGATCAAATCGAGACAAAACATACTTTTGTAATAAAGGAGCCTAAATGAAATCAATTCAACATTTAAGCCATGAAAATAGTTTAACGAGCCAAAATCTAGACACGTAGGTTAAACATAGCAAATGAATAAATCAAATTTATCAAGACTGTGCCAATGTATTGGTAATGCCTAGTCAAACACTAGATGAGTTAGTCGAATCTAGTGTCGGATGCAATTAGGGCCATGATGATGGCAAGTGATAAGGATGGCAATTTCTAATCGAACGTGGATGACTTGTAAACCTAGTGTTGGATATGATGGCGAGCCATAAAGATGGCAATTTTGGATTGAACATTAGATATACTGGTTGAATCCAATAATGTAATGAGCCATGAAGATGGAAAACCATAAATATGGTGATTTGGGATTGAACTCTAGATCGGTCGATCAAATCCAATGTTGGATGTATAAGGAGCCATGATGATGGCAAGAAATCAAGAAAAGCAATGTAGTGAGCAAAATGACTGTTGTAATGATAACACGGTTGCACTCATTCATAGTACATAAGCTGCCCATATACCTATATGTAGGGATAAGCCAAATGTAGTTCAATTTACAAGCCTAAGCATGTTACAGCCATTGCTAAAACCACTCATTCGATGCTCAGGAATTATGTCAAAAGGCAACCTACCATGAATCGAGTTGAATGTCATATTGAAAAGATGGGAAACAAAGAAAATTGTTCAGTTATACAAAATACTTCTGCAAATGATGAGCATTCTAACTCTTGTTGATGATTGACCTGTCATGTTTTTTCAACTTGTATACTCCGTTGCATACAATGGCTCGGATTCGATATGGACCTTCCTAGTTAGCCGCCAATTTTCCTGCATTAGCTTCTCTTGTATTTTGAAAAACTATTCGCAGCACAAGATGTCCTACTTGGTATTTTCTAATTCTGACTTTTCTATTGTAGTATCTAGAAATAGCTTGCTTGTAACATCCAAGTTGGTAAAAGGCATTCTTGCTCTTTTCATCGATCAAGTTAAGTGTGTCCTACATCATTTCTTTGTTTGTTTCTTCGTTTCAGAGCGAGTAATCGACTTGAAGGCCTTATGTGACAACCTCTTCTAGGATGATTGTGTTAGTGCCATATACAAGGGAAAAAGGGGATTCGCCAGCTGCATGCCTTAGTGTTGTTTGATAAGCCCATAGAATTATTGGGAGTTTTTTAGCCTAGTGTCCTTTTCTAGCCTCCAGCTTCTTCTTTAGGTTCTTGACAATCATTTTGTTTGTTGCTTCTGCTTGTCTGTTCCCCTGTGGTTACTTGGGTCTAGAGAAGTTCAAAACGATATGCTAATTATGGTAGAATTTTTTAAAGGACACAGATATGAACTACGAGCCATTGTCAGTGACAATCACCCTTGGTACTCTGAATCAACAATGATGTTTCTTAAAATGAATCTCTCGACATTCCGTTCTTTGATATCTGCAAAAGCTTCAGCTTTAACCCATTTAGAAAAATAATCTGTAAGGATGATAAGATGCTTAACTTGCCTTAGAGCTAGAGGAAAAGGTCTGACAACGTCTATGGAGTTTTTCATAAATGGATATGGCAAGCTGATTGATGAGAGTTCCTCAACTGGTTGATGAATAACTGGGGCATACCTCTGGTAGCTGTCACATTTCTTAGTAAAGCTTTTCTGAGTCACTCTGCATAGTTGGCCAATAGTATCTGTGTTTTTTGATTTTAGTGCATAAGGATCTTCGCCCTTAAGTGATTGTCGTACGAGGCTTTGTGCACTTCTTGGATGACTTTCTTGGTCTCATCCCTTTTGAGGCAATGGAGATAAGTTCCCACTATGGATCGCCTATAGAACTTTCTATCAATCAGACAATACCTCACAGCTTGAACTTTAATTCCTTGCAATTTGCTTATCATCAAGTAGCCATCCATTGCTTATGTACATCTCGATAGGTGTTTTTTAATCGTCTCTTAGGTCCACATACTTCATTTCACTTGCCGATTCGATGCTTGGACACTTAATACATTCTAAGGAGATAGTTCTCTTTTCTTTTACCTTGATTGATGATCCAAGGTTGGCGAGTGCATATGCTCTGGAGTTTGCTTTGTGAGGCATATGCTTCACTTCGAACTGATCGAACTAGGCCTTTAATTTGTTCACTAGTTCAAGTAAGAGATCATCTTCTTATCCTGTGCTTCACACTCCCTGGTAATTTGATTCACGACCAAAGTTGAATTGCTTTCCACAACAAGTTTGGCAGCCCCTAGTTCTATAGCAAGTCTCAAGCTAGAAATCATGGCCTTGTATTTTGCTTTGTTATTTGTAGTCTTGAAACCTAATCTAAAGCTTTGTTCGAATTCCTCGCTAATTGGTGATCACAACAGTATTCCAACTCTTGATCCCTTATCGTTATGGCTCCATCTACTTGCATAGTCCATGCCTTAGGTTTGTCGTCTTACATTTTGTATGTCAACTCTACAACAAATTCTGTTAGTACTTGTGCCTTTAATGCTATGCATGGCCTATATTCAATATTGAACTCGGTGAGCTCGATAGCCCACTTTGTCAATCTTTTAGAGATGTCTGGCTTGCTTAGAACATCACGTATCGAACGAGACGATAGCACAATGATCATATGGCCTTCAAAGTATGGTCATGATTTTCGAGCAGATACAATGAGAGCCAGAGCAAGTTTTTCGACAATAAAATATCTCGTCTCTACATCCAACATCATGTGGCTCATGAAGAATATGGGCTTTTGAATTGAATCTTCTTCTCTAATTAATGCTGAGCTAATTGTTTTCTCCAAGACTGCCAGATAAAGATAGAGTGGCTCCCTATCCTTAGGATTTGACAAGATAGGCAACGTAGAGAGGTACTTCTTTAGCTCTTGAAATGCCTATTCGCATCGATCACTCCATTCAAATTTTGTGTTTTTCTTTAACAATTGGAAAAGATGGACACATCTATCTGACGATCGAGCTATGAATCGACTAAAGGCAATGACTCACCCCATAAGTTTCTAAATCTCGCATTTAGTTCTCAGGGATGGCATCAGTTGGAATGCTTTTATTTGATTTGGATTCACCTCGATTCCTCGCTTGGTAAAGATGTATCCCAAGAACATTCCACTGGTGACTCCAGGGTTTAGCTTCATGTTATACTTCTAAAGTATGTCAAAGCATTATTATAGATGTTGTATATGAAGGTTTGCTTGCAATGATTTTACCAGCATATTGTTAATGTAAACTTCCATGTTTTACCAATTTGTTCTTGAAACATCATGTTGACCAGCCTCTAATATGTCGTTCTTGCATTTTTTAGCCCAAAAGGCATAATCTTGAAGCAAAAGATCCCTTGTTCTATGATAAAGGTGGTCTTCTCTTGATCTTCAAGGTGTAGAAGGATCTAATTGTAACTCAAGAAAGCATCAAGAAAACTCAAGATTTTGTGGCCAGTAGTTGCATCGATGAGACGATCGATGTGAGGTAACGGGTAGATATCTTTAGGGCGGGCTTTGTTCAAATTAGTGAAATCTATGCACATTCACCACTTTCCATTCCTCTTCTTCACGATTAATATGTTCACCAGCCACTTGGGGTATTGAATGGGATGAATGAACCTAGCATTCAGCAGTCGCCTTACTTCTTCTTTCACAATATTGTTTCACTTGACTGCAAGTCTCCTTATCTTTTGCCACACTAGTCGATGGTTGGGATCAACGTCAAGCTAGTGCAAAATTATGCTTGGATCGATTCCTAGCATATCTCCATGAGACCATGCGAAACAATCTTTGTTACCCTTTAGAAACTCAACTATAGCGGATTTTACCTCTGGTCGAGCTACGAGTTGATGTTCATTGTTCTCCATTTGTTTTCTAGGTCAATCTGAACTCCGTCAAGTTGTTCTAGTATCGGTTTGCCCCACTTTTGGTATCTCGACCTATTTCATAAGTGTGCCTATAATTACTATAAAGGGGGTTTTTTCTTCTTTATGGCATTGGTATAGCAACTCCTACCTGCTTCTTGACTCCTGAAGATCTCTCGAACTCCTCGCTTCATTGGAAACCTGATTTGTTGATAGAAAGTGGATGGGATAGCCTTTATCTCATGTATCCATGTTCATTTGAGGATGATATTGTATCTAGAAGGGCAGTCCATGATGAGAAAACTCATCATCCTATTTTCTCCGACGACATAAACAGGTAGTTTAATCTTCCCAAATGCTGTAGTCACTTCTTCGTTAAAACCTGTCAATGTGGTAATAGATTTTTCTATCTCTTTCTCATCAATGTCTATTTCTTTCAATGTCGCAAGAAACAAAATGTTGGCTGAGCTTCAATTATCTATGAGTATGCTTCCTATTTCATAGTTAGCAACATTAAGTTTGATAACCAAGGCATCGTCGCGTGGGCCGTCGAACACTGATGCTTCGTCTCTTTGAAATGAAATCGTGTGCTTGCTGTACTCCTCAATTGTTGCACTTGTGCTTACTTGGCTTACTTTTCGTTGGTGTGCCTTCATCTGGTTACCGAAATCACAGCTAAAAACGGAGCCCCCACAAATGGCACCGATTACCTTCCTGACTGGTGCGGAGTTTTTTCTGAGTTGGATGGCCTCTTGATCCACCTTGCTCACGATCCAATCCAAAGGTTTGTTTTCCTTGCTCACACAAATATTCCCTAAAATGTCCTTTCTTCAATAATTCTACGATCTTTGATCGTAGGGCCTTAACAATCAATTGTTAAAATGTCTTATGTCTTGATGAAATTTGTAGTACTTTGTATGGTCGCGGGATTGACCTGTTGCCATTTTGTTTGGCCATTTGACATAGACCTTCCCTTTCAGTTGCGTAATCAATTCGTCGGGGATATGTTTACAATGTACTTTGGTGGTGATAACAGTTTGGTTTCCTTTTATGGCTTTCGCTCCTCTTTCTTTCTCCATTCCCCTCTTGGTGGTGTCCTCATTTGTCTTCTTCGATCTGGTCAAGCCTTTTGTTGTCTCTTGACCCTCATGTTCTGTTCCCTAATCCTTGTAAGTTTTTGTTCACACCATTTGTTTTCTTCTTCTAAATTGATCCATCCTTTTGCCCTGTTCAACGCCTCCTGGAGCAGATGCTACATTTAAACAAGGATTTATATAGGAGTCCTTTTTCTGAAGCCTTTCAAGCTGTTCCATCCTGTAAATCCTAAATTTTTGAGATAGCTTTATTGAATCGTTTTATATAGACTCGTAACGATTCCCTAGACTCTGTATTATTGACCAAAGATCTTTAGTCGTTTTGCCTGTCTTGATATACACCTAGTAAGCTTTGACAAAAGAATCTGCCAATTCTTTAAAGCTACAATCATGCTAGTAGGTAGGTGCTAGTAGGTAGGTTGCTAAACCATTAAAGGGCTAGCCCCTTTAGACTCTATGCAAATAACTTGCTTATCATCTTGTCTAGGATTGAGTCTGGGATGTTTATTGCACTAACGATGTTCTTGTATTGTAGGAAGTGATCTTTTGGGTCAGACATTCTGTCAAAGCATACGAATACGAGGTTGTCGTACTTGGGAAGGAAAATAGAAGTAATTCTCCTTGTGAATAGAGTTTCTCGAATATTCTTTGAGATGTCATCCAATGTTGTGATTTTTCTTATAACCTTCGAAAGCGTTTGGTCGATCTTTTCTTTGACCAGTTTAGTGTTCTAGTCAAGCATCTCCTTTGTCATTTGCTGGAAGGACTCAGGGTTTAGCAAGGCTGGCATTTGAGTAGCCACTAATTGAATGGTTGGCTCGACAATATCTTCACACTCCCCAATTGTCTAGGGGATTTGTTGATTCGCGCCATGCCAAATATTCGCCCTTATCGTTGTTGTCATGGGTGCTGTTGGCATCATGTTTGTGGTCGTTGCTGTTGGTATTAGAGTGGTGTACAAGGGTTGCATCCTCCCGATGGGACTGAAAGAGGACTACTGTCTGATGGACGGCGATGTTTGAAACTAACATTATGCTACCATCGTGGTTAGGAACGTCGAATACCCATAATATGAGTAGTAATATGAGTAGGCTGCCATCTGGGAGTTTTGGTAGCTGATTGACTCCTTAGAGCCATGTCTTCACCATTGAGTTGCTCCAATTATCTGCCGCGTTCTTGGGAGCACGTGGCTTGTTCTTGAAGCATCTTGTTTAAAGTTTCCATCTTGGCTACAGGGGCTTCCATCTATTGGTTTCCTTGAAGAACAATTTGATCTCTTTATTCAGAGTGTTAGGCGTATTTTGGTTGTCTGGATTTTCTGCCATATCTGATGATAAAGCTTAATGATCCTTGAGTTGGCGATCTAAAGGCCCTATGGTGGGCATCAAACTATAGACATTAGATACACATTTAAATGTAAATATGTTAGATCAATTTAGGACTTATTGTTTTAGAATTTGGGGCCTCAAATCATTGATGTTAAGATCTACTTAACTTCAAAATATACCATAAAATAATCTTAGAAAACAAATTAAAATGAAATTGAGAAAAATTGAACAAAACTAGAAAGGTAAATGATATCACACACAAGAATTTATGGTGGTTCACTCTATAATGAGAACTAAATCTACTGTTTTTCACTATGATCAGAAAAGTATGACTTACAAGTTGCTTTTGAGAGGAAATTTAGCAAAAATAATCTGGTACAATTTCTACAGAGTTTTTGTAGAACTTACTTTGTATCCCTTCATGAGGTCGCTATTTCCTTTACATAGAAGGCGGTATGAGATTGTGGCCTTAAACTGATAGAAAGAGTAGGAATGATAATGCACACAGGTGTGAGGTATGTGTCAATCCATTATTAGCCGTAAGAATCGGGCTTATCCTACGTCTTAGTTCACGACTGGATGTATTTCCCCTTGTAATTGCCAACTTATGCATATTGATTCTATCGAACCAACACTTGATTAAATCTGCAATGACAATGAATGCTTAGATAAAAAAAATTATAATTAACATTACAAGAAAAACTATATTTAACGATATATTATTTACGACATGTGGTTTTTAAATGTCGTTGAAAAGTACATACAACGACATCTCCAACAAAGATGTCGTTAATAACATTTGAAACAATAATTAACGACATCTATATAGATGTCGATAATTATTGTTTCAAATGTCGTTAATGACATCTTCGTTAGAGATGTCGTTATATGTACTTTTTAACGACATTTAAAACTACATGTCGTAAATAATATGTTGTTGAATGTAGTTTTTCTTGTAGTGTGAATTGAATTCGATCAAATTGATCGAAGCCTCAACTTAAACAAATACTGGACAAATAATATTCCTCATGGAAAAATGCTTCAACTCGAACATTCTCGCCCCAAATTGAACACTCCTGCTGGGTTCGATTCGCTCTAATCATTACCCACACTATTCGCTTTGGGCCTTTCATATGATTTGGACTCAACCAAATCGTACCCCAACACAATTCATTGCTTTTTAAAGAGACATTTTTTCAGGACTTAGGGATGAAATTTATGTTTAAGCAGCTTTGTTGCGAAAAAGAAAGAAAGAAAGAAAGAAAGAAAGAAAATTTTAGAGATACTCTTTCGATTGAAGTAGGAAAGAAAGATAATTTTAGAAAGACTCTTTCGATTGAAGTAGGAAAGAAAGATAATTTTAGAGAGACTCTTTCGATTGAAGTAGGTTGCATAGAAATGGGTTAAGGGGGCTGAGACATAGGGCTTTTATTTTTGCATATGGCCAAGTTAACTAACCAGAGTTACGTGTATTCGAAATGATCTAGGATATAATTGTGACTGATATTTTTTAACTCCTATCTATGTCTAATAACTGGTCTTGTTGTTTAGTAGCTAGAGATGGGAATTCCGTTGCTCATACTCTTGCCGTTAGTGCTTATAAGTCTATTTTGTGTGGTGAGGGTCCCTGGTTTATCCCAAGTTGTATTGAACAATTTGTAACTGCTGATTTAGCTTGATGAATATATTCAGCTTCCTTTCAAGAAAATGTGCTAGGGTTTTAAGTGATGCCCATTTGATATGTTTTTGAGTATCTAGGTTGTCTATTGGTTGTCATTTTCAAATACATGTAAAATATGGTTTAGGATATTCGAAATTTCGAGTGCTTCACAAATGAAAGTAGAGTATTGCTTTCTTTGTTAGTACGTGAGAGATCTGGAATTTAAGTGTTGATAACGAATATATTGCTTTTTTTTTTTTTTTTAATTTTTTATCTTACGTGAAAGTTTCTTTTTAGGCTTATAATTAAGTTTGTGTTGTGATTTATTGAATTCTTCACTCCAAACTTGTATTATTTGATATATTTTTTTTGTTGATTTCGCAGATGAAAACTTTATAGGTTTTTGCAATTATTGGATATATAATTTTTCTAATCTAGTTGTAATTTGGATTTTTGATGTATTCATTGTAATCTACTCTTGTAAAATTCTATGTCTTTTTTTTTCATTATACAGTTTTTAGTTTTTTTTTCTCTTTCTTTTTTGTAATTTTTTATTTTGCTATTCTACTATAGTATTTTTTGCTTGATTTGGTCCTTTTTTTTTTTACTTTGGAACTTGGTAGGTTTTGGGAGAGAATCTGATAGGTTATGGTGAGTTCTAGGTTGGAATATGATGGTTCTAGCAATTTTTTTGGGCAAAACTTGGTAGGTTAAAAAAAATATATGTTGAAATCTGATAGGTTCTAAGGTAAACCTGCATCGAAAATTGGAGGCGGTTGGCGCTTTTTTTTTTTAAAGAATACATTAGAATCTGATAGGTTCTAAGTTAGAACATGCCAGGTTACAACTTGAGGCACTTGCATCGGCAACGGGAAGTGGTTGGCGTTTCTTTATCTAAAAAAATATATGTTGAAATCTGATAGGTTTTAAGTTAGAATTTGACAGTTTACAATTTAGCACCCCACTCTGGCAATTGGAGGTGAGTTTCAGTAGGTTCCACGACAAAACCTGGTGGGTTCCAAAACAAAACCCGACAGGTTCTACGTTGAAACTTTGCGAGTTCCAGGACGAAACTTGACAGGTTTCATTTCAACATCTTGCATGAGTGAGTGGGAGAAAAGGTAACTTGGTCTTTTAATAAACATCAATTTTTTAGAAAAGGACAGTTTTGATAAATAGTTTGTTAGAGGTCATTTTTGATAAAGTAATGTATTTAAAGGATATTCTCATAAATTGCTCATGTTAAAAAGGTTTTCAGTTTAAGCTCTTCCAAAAGAATCTAGGCCTAGTCAGCTTCCTTTAAAAAAGCTGTTGAAAAAAAATACAGGAGGTCGTTTCAAGATTTTAATGAAACTCTTATAATTCCACATCTACCCCTTTATTAATGAATGACAAAAATTAAATTCCAACCATCTCCCATCCTTTTTTCTTGCTGTAGAATTAATCCACTTCCTATGAGTTCTTTTTTCTTCTATGACACTTCATCGAAACTTTGTCTTTTTGTTTCGTATCCCCCCGGTTTATTTATCCGATGTGTTTTACATATATTCTTTTCCAAATCTCATATAGCATATTTCATATATAAATTTGAAACTTTGTTATTTTTTTGGGTGATGTGAGTTTAAACTATTGTTTTTTTTTTTTTTGTTTTGTTTTTTTATATATGATTTGTGCGTGTGTGTGTGGGTGGGTTCTAGTATTAGGTTTTTAGTTATATATGCACGCATATATATATATATATATGTCGGTATGTATATGTGTATTTGTGTGTGCGTTTAGTTGTTTTTATGAATTCCTTTCTTTCAGAGTTATTCTATAAAAAGAACAACTTTCATGGCAACTAAGGGAACACAAGGAAAACAAAAGCAGTAGATGAGATTTGGGTGGATTTGACTGCAGAACAAGTGAGAAGTGGTTAATAAAAAGGGGACACATTTAAGCCAGCACTGTTGGAAAAATTTGATTTTCAAGGCCATAGATAGGAATTACGATCTAAAGCAACTAAAGAATCATTGGGATGTGAAAAAAGAATTGCAATTATGAGATTCATTACTAAGAGGAGAGACTGGACTTGGTTGGAATGTACAAAAGTAAACTATAGAGGCTCCAAGTGAATGGTGGGAGGTAAAGTTACAAGTAGGTATCTCTTAATAAATTATTTTATTACAGTTTGTATGATAAACTTTTTTCTAATTTTATATTTACAACAACAAAAATATACCAATACTGTGAAATTTGACGTCAAAAGTTTAGAGTATGCAATAAAGTTAGACGAGTTGTTTTGAGATGTAACAGCCACTGGAGCTAGGGCTTAGGCACCAACTTCTGGTTCATGTATATTGAACTATCTAACATTGAAGATAACATCACTCAAGAGGTAATTAGTGATGATTCTGAAGAACAAGATCATGATGATGTAGAAGCTAACAATGGCAAAGAGAAACTACTGGGGTCAGATAAAAACGATTCAAGAAAGGGAAAAAAAAAATCTACATAAACAATATTATCCAAAAAACGTGGTGATTTTTGTGATGCTGTTAATAGTAGGAGTTCGTACATATGAACTGATCCCTTAGTTGTACTGTGCAAGAGCTTTTGGATAAATTAGCTATACTTCAAGGATGTGAACCAATGACACCTCTTTTCAAGATGGGTACTAGCTTATCTGCAAAGAAGGCAGATAGGGAGTTTTTCTAGCTTTGAGGCAACCGAAATATCATATTGAATGGTTGAGGAATTAACAATCTCATTTAGAAATATAGTGATCTACTCTTTTTTATCAGTAGTATATTGTTACGAACTACTCATTTAAAGATATTAGATTGAACTACTTTTTTGTAAATTTTTATATATACCACAAATGTGAAAACTTATTATGTTACTATCCTGGTTGGATATTTTTTGTATTCTACTAGGATATTTATTCTGTACAATCAGGATGTATGTTTTTTTTCCAATGTCACCTTGTTTATATATCTCTACCACAACATCGACCCAAATCACAAAAAATAATACTTCTGGTGGGATATTTTTTGTGTCCTATAAGTTTTTTTCTCCCCTCATTCCCTCTCTACTTTCCTCGATCCTGCCTCTCTCTACCTCCTCTCCTTCTCTTTCCTCTAGTCCGAGTTCTATCTGACTTTCTCATTGCTAGATTGCTATTTCCACCACCTACATTGATGAATAGATTGGAGCTTCACAGCGTTGATGAATTGATTTTCTGACAACGCCTGAATAGATCTCGATCGGTGGTTGTGATCTCTTCAAAGTACTTCAAAAGAGAAGCTTCTTGGATTGACGACAAATCACAATGATGGCATGATAGAGATCTTGACACCAATGAATAGATTTGTGGAGAACGCCTGAATAGATCTCGATCAACAACAACAATCTCTTTGAAGGACTTCGATGGAGAAGCTTCGTGGATCTACAGAAAATCACGACGATGATGCAGTAGAGATCTTAGTGATGCCTGGACTCATGAATCGACGATGAATTTGACGTTGATGGCGTCGTTGAGAAGAAAGAAAGAGAGGGAGAATGAGCAAGGGGAAAAAAAAAAAAAAAAGAAGCCATGTGCATATCTCACATATCCACACCCACGTCTTCTTTGGCGACGACGCTTTATTCGAGGTGGGCGAGAGATGAAACGAAAGATTGAGGATGATCCAACGACGAGCGATTCGCGATCTCTGGTGTCTAGCGTGAGCTACAGCGACTAGTGGGGAATCAGGACGATAGGGAAATAAATGAGGGATTTTTTTTTTTTTTTTTTTGAAAGAGATCAAAGTTTGCTGCACAAGTCTTTTTAAGTTTTACGTTTTGTAACACAAATAATTGATTGATTTAAAAGATCATATATTGTGTAACTTTTCAATTATTATTTTATTATATATTTTAATTTGATGTTGTACATCATATTTTGTAAGTACACAACACAAAACAAAAAAGAAAGGAAAAAAAAAAACTCTTCTCCCTCGTTCAAAACATATTATTTCAAATTTATATTTATTTTTTTAAAATACCTAAAATATTTTTTGTATTTTGTCTAAATACTATTGTTTTTCTTATTATTAAAATCCCAAAACATCCTCTTTTTTTTGCCAAAATATTAGTTTTGCCCCTTATTATTAAAACCAAAAACACCCTCTATATTTTCAAGATCATACTCAAATTGCCCCTTGAAACAATTGAATCCTAAAAATTTTAAAATTATCCGTCTCGATATAAATTAAATAATATTTTAAATATAACTTGACTTAAAAATTAAAAAAAAAAGATAATTTAAATATTTAAATAAATATTTTAACTAAGCAAATACTTCAATTATTTTGAGAGCTTCTAACTTTTTAAGATTGATTTTATTTAGTGTTTTGATTTAATAATGTTTTAAATTGTATTTAATAAAGGTTAGAAAAGATAATTTAAGGTTTTTTTAAAAAGTTTAATTAAAAATGAAAAAAATTATCTGAAACAAAAATACACATGTACAAAATAATCTATCAATTTAATACATATTGAGAAGAATAATCTTAAAATTTTCAAAACAATAATTGATTGAGGGGTTTTTTGAGTATAGAAACACAAGAGGTATTTTTGGTATGTTAATAATAAGAGAAAAAAAGTGATATTTAGGCAAAACATATGAGACGTTTCAGGTATTTTTTTTTTCCCTTTTTTCAGTAATAATACCCTAACCTTGGATGGGGTATCTTGTTTGATCAACTCTGAACAAACTTTTCTGTGCTGTTTGTGGTTTTATTTTTCCTTCATATAAGTATAAGTTCTTTTTGACGTATCAAACCTTTTTCTTTTCTCTTCTTTTTTTTTTTTTTTTTTTTTTTTACACGAATACAATTGACTCCGTTATTTTTCTGGGACATACATTAATTTGACTCAGTTAAATTGTGATGTGGTTTTCACAAGCATAACATGCATCATATCATGTTAAAAATTGTTAGAAATAATTGTGAAAGTCTCGGACAGTTTGGTGAGGCACCAACACGGATTTTTGCAATCTTGTTATGCATAAAAGAAACCTTCTCAAGACTCTCTGTCCATTTTCTTCATCTGGTAAATCTCTCAATCCCTCGCCCGCTCTTACCATGAACAATAAAGATATATTAATCTGATAATATTAAATAATTTAAATTTTGTAAGACATTTAGATTCTCATTGTTTTTAGTTATTTAGTTAGTTTCTCATGATCTAGTTTCCCATTTTTAATATTTAAGTTGGATTATGTTTCAATATTCGAGTTAGATTAGAATTGCTTTTATAACACTATAAATACTTAGTTTATTTAATAGAATGATTATGCTATATTTTCTTCTTCTTTTCTATGTTTTATTTTCTTATTTAATTTTCTATATAGTATTAGAGCAATATTCTCTTGGGACTGCCTCTTCTTATCTTTCTTCTCTCTTATTCTCCATATTTAGAGAAGTACCCTTCTGGGACTGTCTCTCTCTTCTCTTCTCCTTTTTTTTTTTTTTTTTTCCCTCTTATTCTCCATATTTGAAACAATACCCTCTCAGGCCTGTCTCTCTCTTCCTCTCTAAAATATCTAAACTACCAGCCACTGCTGCCTCGTTGCAACTGCTGCCACCACTCCCCACACAGTAGCCACCGCCCATACCTCCAATGTTGCCGCGCTATCCATCC
>CAMOHE010036539.1:0-21556 GCA_946598075.1 Artocarpus hirsutus
TGCCTATAGAGAACACAATCATTTTCACATGTATGAATTTTCTCATAATCCATTCCCAAAGTGCTCAAAGTCTTCTTAGCCTCATACATACTAGTTGGTAATTTATTACCCTATGGTAGAAGCCTTCGTAAAAATTCCAACAACTTTATGAAACTAGAATTCGACCAGCCATTCGACGCTTTCAAATTCCATAATCCAACTAAAGCAGACAATTTAGTGAAATTGGTACACCCCTCATACACTGGTGTCTCTACATCATTCATCATTGTCTCAAATAAATCCGGACGGTGCACAAAGTGTTCTTCTAAATCATTGACCATGTTAACCATATTGTCTTCATCCTCCATATTATCCTCCACAATAGATTGCTTTTCTTTATTTAGTAAAGTTGGATTGAAATTAGACTTGCCATGAAAATGCCACGTTTGATAACTACTTATGATTCCCTTTTGAAATAAATGTCCTCTAACAATTGTAATTGGATGCAATCTATGGTTTCCACATTGAACACAAGGACATCAAATTTTATCACCATTTGCATGACTTTTGGCAAAATCCAAGAACTCTTCCACACCATTCACATACTTTTTAGACAATCGAAGATCCCACATCTATTTCCTATCCATTTTGCAATTCGTAAATCAAAATAATAAATAGCAAATATTTAATTAAAATTAATTTCACAATTTATATATATACCCATGCCTTCATATATTAATTAATCATAAAAAAAAATCACCCATCATAAAACAAGTTACACATACTCATTATAAAACAAAGAAATCATACCCATGATCCACAATACAAACTTCACGGAATAAACAGCAAAATCAACAACTATTTATCAATTTTGGATTAATTATACATCACAATCAACAACTATTTCTCACTTTCTACAAAATAACTTACAATTTGGGCTGAGATTAAGGAGTGTGGAGGCGGAGAGAGACGGCAGCGGTTGATTCAGAAGGGTCTATGTTTGTATTTGTAAAGTGTGTTTCTGAAATATGTCTAAATGCCGAGGTTGGAAAGGGGTATTAAGCAAGCTACCACGATGGTTTTCTGAAAAAACCGTCATGGAAGATACCAAGACGGTTTTCTCAAGAAACCGTCATGGTATCTTCATATACCATGACGGTTTTTGGAGAAAACCGTCGTGGTATCTTTGAGATACCACGATGGTTTTCACGAGAAACCGTCATGGTATCTCTCGTATTCCACGAAGATTTTTTCAAAAAACCGTCGTAGTATCTTCACTCTATTCCACGATGGTCTTCATTTTCATGGGCGTAACTTGCCGAGTATTTTTGACCTTACTACGACGGTTTTTAGGAAACGATCGTGAAATAAAGGTCATGTAATCAATAATTTCTTGTAGTGTCAATTCCTTTCTTCACATCGTTCTATCTCTCACAAAATTCCTTCAACAAATCTTGTCCACATCCTCTTCTTATTCTTCTCTCCCATATTTTGCTGCAAAGGCTTGGAGAAGCATCAAGAAACCTCAAACTTTCCTTAGACAATTCAAAGAAAACTAGAGAAGCTCCATCTTGAAGTAAGTTTTCATTCTAGATTTAACCTGCACTTATAGTATTCATGATATTCCTACTTCCATAACTTTGCCTACAAATGTCTATTTTCTATGAAATTTTAGTATGATGTTTATGTATGTATTAGATGACGTTGTTCAAAGTTTCACACTATTTTGTGTCTTCTATGTTTTAATATTGAATTTTTATTCTCTACCACTCATGGTCAAATTATTGTTGAACGGTAAAGTTTTACAAAATACTATATACTTTTAAAGGGCAAACATATTTTGATTTTTATAAATTTTTGTAGAGATATTTATTTATATGTTAGGTTACGATCTAGAAAATTTCATAGTGGTTCTATAGATAGTTTATGAGTTCTTAAACTTTATTTAAGTTGTGTCTCTATTGCTATCAAAATTGTAAATTCTTTACTCCCTACTTCCATGACACTTTTATTATAGATAAATGAATTTGTTTGACAATGAAACTTTTTATGATATCATAATTATCTGTTTAAAGATTGTCATAAAAGTTTTATAGTCAAAGTAATTTTTTTTTTTTTGAAATGTAAAGTAAAGGATGTTTACTACCTTGTGTACCTAAAATTAATTTTACCCTTGAGTTCAAATGTATGTTTTGAATTGTTTTGAATTTATTTGAAGCTAAATTTTGGATATGTATATTTAATTATAATTTATTTGAATATTTTATCATAAAATAATGATAACAAGGATAAATGTAATGATATCTGTGATGTCCGTAAGGGGGTGTTATAGCCTAGGTACTCTTTCACCAATCAGTTGCCTCCTCCAGTCCTCCATTGTCGAGTAAGTTTTCTACTCCCATTGCTTTAGTTTCTATTAGTTTCAGTTATTAATTAGTGTTGTTAGTTTTTGTTATTTACGGTTATTAAGAGTTATTAGTTTAGGTTAATTATTTTTAGTTTTCATAAGTTTCTATTTTAGTTTTGAGTTATTTTAATTAATTTTTAGTTATTAGATTAATTTGTAATTTTTAGTTTTAAAGTTATTAGTTTAGGTTAATTTGTTTTAAGTTTAATTAGTTTTGGTTTTAGTTTTGAGTTTGTTAATTAATTTTTTACTTATCAATTAGTTTAATTGATCTTTGGGTGTTATTAAGGGTAACATTTAGCTTAAGTTTTTAGTCATTATTTGTTTATAGTATTAATTCAATGTTAATGTGTGATTTCAATGAATATTAATGGTATTTTAGTATGTTAGATGTGGCATATTTTCATCAATTTTGAAATCTTACTATATTTTGTGGGGAAAACTACAATAAGAACCCATAATGTTTCTTATAGATAACAAATAATCTAACAATTCGATTTGGTTGGATTGGAGGTGGGCCGTACTTGATAGTATGTGAGATAAGGCCCCGCTTGGTAGTGTTTTCACTTTGGTTTTTGTTTTTGAAAATGAATGTGAAAATGAAAATGTTTTGAGAAATGTACTAAGATTGATTTTGAAATTGTGTTTGGTTATATATGTGATATGTTTTTTAACAATTATTTTTAATAAAAAAATTATTAAGATAAATATAACTATTTATTAATATATTAATACTTTATTTATTAGTATCAACAAAACCAGGATGACTCTTCCTTTTCCTTTGCTCCAATGAGGGTAGCACACCGGCATAGCCAATGTGGAGATTAACGATAACAGAGCCAGTCCCACGCGACAGAGCCAGCTCCATGCGTGGGATTGATGGCATGGAGGTGATCTTTATTTCATGAGATCACACGGCCTTGAATTGTATTGTCGTGGGTTTTGTGAAGATCCAAGATTGCTTCTCCTCTGACTGTTGCGGGGCTTTCACAAAGATTTGGTGGGGTCGAGGGTAGCTAGCGCTAGGATCAAGAGGTCACTGGCAGGGGGTGCTGGGGTCGAGAGGTCATTGGCGAGGGGCACTGGATTCATTGGTGAGGGATGGGCTCTTTGGGTCGCTAGGCCATGGGTTACCATACTCTTGCTAGGTGCATCATGATCGCTAGTGAATGACGGTGACGATGCGGTTAGTTTTGAGAAGAGATAAGGAGGAATGGATCCTAGGTTTTGTCGATTACAAAGAAGAAAGAAGGAAAAAATTGAAAACAAAGAAATGTTAGCCGTTTTTAAAATAATTTTCATTTTCATTTCCTAAAAAAATTTAACCAATGTGGTGTTTGGCAGGGTGGTGTGAACCAATGGTTGTAACCATTTTTATGGTTACAACCAATTTTGTATGTTAGAACCAAAATTGAAGTTGTAACTAGTGATTGGCAATGTTCTAAAATTTGTCATGTGAACCATTTGTGGTTGAAACTAATGTTTGAATGTTTTGTGGTTAGATTCACAAGTTGAATATTTGTGATTTATTTGGTTTTTTTCTATTTATTATACATCATGAAAAAATAATCAATATTTTAATTATAAATATTTAGGATGATTTTTCATTATGATGTTGTCAATTAATTTTTATCATTTTTTTGCATAGCCATTAATACACATTGTACCATATATTTCTAAAAAAATTTGAAAAACTTGAAAAACTTAGGCCAAAATATTTTGCTTTATGAATATTTATAAATGAAAATCAATTGTTGAAGATGTTCTCGGGTCAAACCAAAGTTCATTACTTAATTGATCATTTCCACCTTGACAATACATAATTAGCATGTTCCCTTCTGGCCTAATGTCTCATTCTTCGCCTTCAGTGATCTTCCCACATTTGCTGGGCCAAAACAATCTTATATTCTTGCATCATCACTCCACCTTGTTGTGCATCTGTAGATGCATGGTCACTATGTATTTTATCGATATCATCACGACCATTGTCATCGAACTCGACGTTCCTTTCCTATAACACCAACACTCAAACAACATCATTGTCGAAGTGATGTAGAAGGCTATCATCTTCCCCATGAAACTTGTCTTCGGTGTCCTCCTTCTTGGTGCATATGCCGATGAAATTATGGACCACCGCACAAGCAATTGGAATCAGCGCTTGCTTCTTAATTATGTAGCTGCTCATTTGCTTTAAAATTTTGAAGCGTGCCTTCCACACACCAAATATTCTTTCGATGCAATTCCTTAACGATGGATATTTGAAGTTAAAGTGCTCCCCAGGTGAATTAAAACTAGCATTGCGTTTCTTGTATTCTTGCAAATGATAAGTGGTTTGTTAGTACAGTACAAGCATATTGCTTTGAGTTGCATATCCAGAATATGCTAAATAGTACTTCCCTACACACAATAGTAAAGCAAATGTGTTGTTAAAAAATATTATGCATGAAATCACAATATTATGATGGCATGACGCACAACAATACCTTCTAGTGGAATTGGAAATGCATGATGTTGTATCGCATCTTGCAACACACATGAATCGTGTGCGGATCCCTCCCATCTCAACAACATGTATGTAAACAGCATATCAAATGAGCATGCTACTAACACATTAAATGACAAGGCCCCTTTTCAATTTTGATATTTTGCTTGGTCAAATGATGGCGGTACACATAGAACATGTGTACTATCAATTGCACCTACACATGACTAAAGAAACAAGAATTAGTACCATTGTGGGGCTTTTTTTATACTAAATATGGTTGTTAGAAAGTGTTGATACTTACATTGAAGTAATTTGAATACTTCTCTCGATTGTCTCAAATAACCTTTGGTGTTTTGTTCTAGTTTGGGTGTATAATGAATCGATATCATAATAAACATATTGCCAATAAAACCTTCAAGATGCATTGAGATATTATTTTCCCCGAGTGTTGCCAATGATCTTATGCTTCTTGGTTCGATATGGCATGGCACACAATATGCAGAAATATCATAAGTTTCTCATTGAGGTTGACCTCGTTAGAAGACCGCAAGGTTGTGTGTTCTTGTAAGATCTAACTCAAGGCTAAATATTGGATGTGTGTCATTCTCACTTTGCTATACAATAGTCTTTCATGATTGTTAAGTAATTCTGCCACTTTCATTTTTCCTGTTAATATTGACATGTGCATAAGGCATCTTTGTGGCCTATTATCCCATCGACGTTGTGCAAGATAAGCAGCAACGAGCGCAAGTAAATCATCGTTATCTACACCTAGCCCGCCTTCACCATTATTCCAGACTATAGAGATACAAAATCTTGTATCCATCGTGGACAACTATTTCTTAAAAAAATAGAGAAATGCATTTAACATTATAGTTTGAAAATGCTAGAACAATGTGTTGATCAATATAGCAACAATTAGCAATGTCAATAGTCCAACAAATTACAAATCATTCTGCTTGCAAATAATTGATAAAAATGTAGTCACCTATGCACAACTAAATGAGAAAATTAAACAATGTCTCATAATAGAATCCCAAGGATGAAAATTAAACGAAGCCGGTTATTACACATGAAAAAATACTTGGACATATACTCTTCGATTAATAGTCTACGATCGTCATCATTATCGTTCTCTAAAAACATTGTTTGTAATCCAATGTCATCTTTTAGTACCCTTTGCAAGCTTAGTTTTTTACAGCTCATGTATACCATTTTTGTAAGAATGTAGATGCACTTGGCGAACTGAGCATTAGGCTTTGTTTTTTAATCCACAATAGCCTGCGCCATTATCTTTAGCCAATTCTCCCCCTCGTTAGCTTCCTTGACCTTCCTCTTACCCTTGCCAACACTTTGTGAGCTTGAACCAAAGCCTCTGGTGCCAATAGAAGAGGTTGAGCATAAGCGATTCAGTCAACTCCTAACATCATTAACCACATCATCAATGTGGTGTTCTTCTTGTGCAAGAGTGTCCGTATGGTTATCATCCTCAGAAAAGTGCTCATGTAACGCCCTGAAATTAATTAAGTGATATTAGTGTATAAAATGATGAATTAGTGCTCCATGACGTATTATTCAACTTAATCTAACCATTTTGTGATATTTCTAAGTTAATGTTATTTTTAATTATTTTATTTTAATCATTTTTAATTACTTTTGATTATTTTTATTTGTATCTGTTATTTTAAAATTTTGAAACAAAACAATTTGTCAAATACCAAACACGTCACATTTGAAGCCTGTGTGCTACACACAGTTTCCTTGTTGGAAACCACCCTCCCTTTGTTTTATTTAATCCCTCCTCTCCCTCTCTCTTTCACGCATTCTCGCTTTCTCTCTCTCAGCACACACTCTCTCTCTTTCTCTCCCTCTCACTCGCTACCACCCTCCCTTCTCTCTCTCTCAAATTTTGATTCAAAAACTTCAAGCCTGAACCTTCCTCTTGCTTGATTGAAGCTAAGGAACTAGGATTCAAGCCCTGAATCTTCCTCAAACGTCAACTCCAAGGTTAGTTTTCATAATTTCAAAACTTTTTTCAATTTTTCTATTTTCTTTGTATTTTGAAATCCTAGCTTCTTTGAGATTAGGAAACCTTGAATCTATGTTAGTGGAACCTAAAAGATCTAGAATCTAGTCTTGGTTTGATGAAATACGAATTTGAATCAAGTTTTTCTATTTTTCTCTATTTTTCTCATTTTTGGATTTCTTTGAAATTTTCTATGCGAATCTTGTTTAAATTAGTTTAAATGTGTTCTATTATGTTTTTCAATCTTCTATGAGGGTTTTCTATGCTTGGGAATTGAGAAAACATGTTGAAAATTAGTATTTGAGCTCGAGGAGGCCGAGACTCGAATTCTAAAAAATTCTAAAATTTTCCAGTTTGACAGGCCAGATCCATGAGTTCGACAGGCTGAACCTGGAAATAGTTTGGCAAGCCGGTCCAGATTTACCGGTAGGCCAAACTGTATAGTTCGGCAAGCCGAACCAAGGGAACTGGTAGGCCAATCGGGTGTTGCAAAAATTTGTCGTTTTTCACCATTTTCACTGCTTTGAACCCCGATAGAGATTTTAATTTTGCAGTATGATTTTATGGACTTAAATGGTACACTAGGACACCATGGGATATTTTACCAACATAAGATATCTTAAGCTAGATATTGATAAACTTAGTTTATATTTAAGGTTGTTCGTGGTTTCGTGGAGCTAATGTATAGCAAATCGGGTCTGTAGTGTTGGACATTGGTATGAATATTGAGGTAGGACTTCTACGCCTTCCTTGGTAGGCAAGTTTTAAAAATGATTTTTGACCTCAACACGATTTCTTTCAAAATATTTTTCAATGATTGGTTGAAAAAGGTTTTTATCAATCGTTTTCATGAACAGTAGAATGAAGTGATTTTCATGATGAACCACATAATTAATGTAAATGAATATACTTGGTAAAGTGAGATTTTGATTACTATAGAAATACATAGATGGGCATGATTCCATATTTAGAGATCTGGTCGTGTAGCATGTGACCTTGGGGGCGGGTCCTGAAACTCAGTTAGGCCACTACGGTGGTGAAAATTATAGTTTGCCCAAGAAAGATAAAAAGGTACTTTTTGTATGAACTGATTTTAATAAGATTAATTTAGATGAATTTATCTATTTAATTCTATTTTCTAATTATTTTTCTTGAAAGATAAATTTTATATTTAAATTATTTCTTAGTTTTAACGCATAGTCCTACCGAGCCTTTTGCTCACTTTTTATTTTTTTTCAACCATTTTCACCTCTAAGTAGAATTTAGCTTAGGATTGACGGAGAGTCCTTTAACCAGACTCGCGAGCAGTAGAAGACCTCGAGTAAGTTATTTGTATTAATTAATTAAGGCATGTATCGTATCAGTTTCTTTTATTGGACTTATGGTTGTAAATTTAATTTATGTTGATACTATGTATGCATAAGTTGTGGGCCCAGTGGTACCCAACACGTATTTCTTTTTCTTTATTTTATTTTATTTTATTTTCTACCTATCTGCTTTATCATTATAATAAACATTTTAAAAAGTTTTAAATTGCCACGTTTTTCATAATAATCAAATTCTTTAATTTGTGTTTTAATTAAAATTTGGCTTAATTAACCTAATTAATCCACCATGTCACCTCCCATACTCTGAAGCATGATAGATTGGTATCAGAGCTCTAGGTTATGAACCTTGAGAATTATGCACACATAGGTACGGCAATCAAATACCACTAACAGTCCAATTTTGTTTTTAGAAGTAAGAGAGTGGCAACCAGATGTTGTTCATTTGCTGCTGATGCGAACCCTAGAAATGAGGAAAGTATGATAGGAGCAATGCTTGCTGCCTTCCAGGAGATGGTAGCAAGGGTAAGACTGGAGGATTCCATGGCAAGCCATCAACATGCATACTTTAAGAAGTTTCGGCATGCATCTGTTCCAACCTTTGATGGTAATGGGGACCCACAAGTGGCTGAATATTGATTAGATTCAGTTGTGAAACACCTAGATACCCTTTGGCGTACCAACAACGTATCATGTGGAGTTTGTGGCCTATAAATTTAAAGGTAGTGCCAATACTTGGTGGAAGCAAGCTAAACGCCTGAAGAACAACAGGAACATTAGCTAGGACAAGTTTAAGGAGCTATTCCATGATCGTTATTTCCTACAAGGATATAGAGACCAAAAGGCTGTTGAATTTTACAGATTGGAGTAGGGTGATATGTCAGTTTGGGATTACGAGACAAAGTTTAATGAATTGGCTAAGTTTGCTCCATCCATTGTGCCATCGGAGCATGAAAAGTGAATTAAGTTCAACGAAGGGTTTAAGGCTTCCATTCAACATACATGGTTGCCTTGCGACTCAAGAATTTTGCTGAGCTTGGGTCATCAGCCATATTTGTAGAAAATGATTTTGCACACTACTGTGAGGATCGAGTAAGGACCTCAGGAGGACCA
Organism: Artocarpus hirsutus; assembly: GCA_946598075.1. NCBI lineage: Eukaryota > Viridiplantae > Streptophyta > Magnoliopsida > Rosales > Moraceae > Artocarpus > Artocarpus hirsutus. The sequence continues at coordinate 9,336 of CAMOHE010036539.1, forward strand.
CAAAGGAGCAGCACGAAGAGCACCAACAGCTGTCCGACTTAAGGAAAGAACCAATAAGATAATGTGAACAATAGAAGCAATAGTTGATCCAACAGCGGGTGCAGCAATCCTTATAGTTTCCATTACCACTATTACCAGCAGCTAGGACACATCAAGAAGAACTACCCAAGGAGGAGTGCTTGTCTAAGACTTCAAGCTGGAGAAAGAGCCAGTCGTCAACCTCAGCCTTAGACTCTACCTCTTCCTCAGTAATTCCCTCAGCTGTAGTTCCATCAATTCATTCCATAGCAAATGCCACACCCAGCAAAAGGATACGAATTGCAAAACTTCCAATACAATGCCCTTCAATATCGAGCGTGGAGTATAGCTAGCATGCAGTCGCCTTCACCATAGCAACATCAGCTGACTAATCTAGGACCTAGCAATGTTAGTAGAGGAAAAAGGGAAAGCTCCAGTTTAGGTTCACACTATGATATCGGGGACTTCAGATGCCCTGACTAGTAACGCGGTTGTTGATGGTATGGTTCTAGTTTCTCAATCCTTAGCACATGTATTATTTGATACTAGTGCCACTTATTCTCTCATTTCAAGTTCTTTTATACATGCCTTGGGATTAGAAATAGAAGAGTTTGATAAACCCTTAGTTATTGCCTCACCCTTAGGGCGGGTGTGTGTGAACTGTGTATGTAAATCTTGTAAAATAAAGATTGGGGGTGAGACTTTGAAGAGTGATTTGATTGTAATCCCCATGACCTCATATGATGTAATCTTAGGAATGGACTAGTTATCCAAGTATAGTGTAGTTGTAGACTCCTAACTTAAGAGAGTGACTTTAGTGTCTGATAGGGGAACGACGATCACTTACTAGGGTGGTAATGATCGAACGATGAGTGAGCATCTCATAAAGACATGTTTTAAAGGACAGAAGAATCTAGCCTGCTATGCCTTCCTCATGAACTTAGAAGGAGAGTCCAATGCATCAATATGGAATGAGACAATACTAGTGGTTGATGAGTTTGAAGATGTCTTCTCCGAAGAGTTACCAAGATTGCCACAGCATCGAGAGATTGAGTTTGGTATTGAGTTGCTTCTGGGAATGGCTTTGATTTCTATAGCACCTTATCAGATGGCACCAACAAAGATGAAAGAATTGAGAAAGCAACTTCAAGAGCTTGTTGACAAGGGATATATTCAGGATAGCACATCGTCGTGGGGAGCACAAGTTTTATTCGCTAAGAAGCATGATGGAACCCTCAGGTTGTACATAGACTACCGGCAGCTAAATCGAGTTACTATAAAGAACAAGTACTCTCTACCTAGGATCAATGAGTTATTCGATTAGTTAGGAGGTTTGCGATACTTTTCAAAGATAGATTTATAGTCGGGATACCACCGGCTTAGGATTAAGGAAGAGGACATCCCCAAGATAGCTTTCAAGAACCAATATGGATACTTCAAGTTTTTGGTGATGCCATTTGGGTTGACAAATACTCCAGTAGCTTTCATGGACCTAATGAATAGGATTTTCAAACCTTATCTTGATCAATTTATGATCATGTTCATTGAAGATATCTTGGTCTACTCTAAGAATTGGGAGGAGCATGGGCAGCATCTCAAGATCTTGCTTCAGACTCTACGGGAGCACCAACTGTATGCCAAGAAAGTGAAGTGTGAGTTTTGGTTGACAGAGATTAAGTTTCTAGGGTATGTCATCTCCGTGCAAGGCATCTTAATGGATCCTTCTAAGGTAGAAGCCATAGTGGAGTGAAAACAACCGAGGAATGTAGCAAAAATCTATAGTTTCTTAGGACTCGCAAGATACTATAGGAAGTTTGTGAAGGACTTCTTGAAGATAGCAGCTCCGCTAACAAGATTGATCAGGAAAAATGTCAAGTTTGAGTGGGATGAAGAATGCAAGTTTGCCTTCTAGGAGTTAAAGGATCGGTTGACTATAGCTCCAGTATTGATTATCCCAAATAGTGAAGAGCTGTACGAAGTTTATACAGATGCTTTAGGATGTGGACTTGGATGCGTGTTGATGCAACATAAATGCGTGGTGGCATATGGGTCGAGACAGCTACGACTTCACAAGCAATACTACCCCACTCATGACTTAGAGTTCACAGCAGCGATCCATACACTGAAGATCTGGAGATGTTTTTGTATGAGGCGACATTCTAGGTTTTCTCCAACTACAAGAGTTTGAAGTATCTATTCACTTTAAGGGACCTGAACATGTGGCAACGAAAGTGGCTAGAAGACATGGAAGATTATCATTTTGTGCTATAGTATCGCCCAGGGAAAGCTAACGTAGTCGCTAATGCGCTCAGCAGGAAGTCTTTAAGGATTCTCGCTTGTTTGGCTCTCAAGGATTGGAAAAGAGACGTAACAGTGAGTGAGCACGGGCTATTTATTATAAAAACTACGATCGAGTTTCAGTGTATCATATGGAGACGACCCCAACTCTCATTTAAATGGTGAAACAAAATTAGTGGTGAGACCAGCACTTACAGGGAATCTGGACGTGAATTCAAAACGGAGACCAATTTGAGGATTGGAGGGTACATGTTGATAGATCGCTATACTTCAGGGAGCGTTTGGCAATCCCAGCAATCGCATAAGTGACGAAGGCCGTAATGGATGAAGCCCACAAGCCTCAATTCACCATTCATCAAGGGAGCACGAAGATGTACCATGATCTGAAGAGGCAATATTGGTGGAGAGGCATGAAGAAGAATGTTCAAGAATACATGGCCAAGTGTGCAACTTGTCTCCAAGTAAAAGCCGAGCACTAGAAGCCAGTAGGTTAGCTTCAGCCGCTTCCTATTCCAAGGTGGAAATAAGAGCACATCACGATGGATTTTTTTACCAGTTTGCCAAGGACAGAGCAAAGGCACTATGTAATTTGGGTCGTGGTCGATAAGTTGACGAAATCGGCGCATTTCATTCCTTTTAGGTCAACATGCTCGAGGAGAGTTCTTGGGGAGCTATATTTGCAAAATATAGTGAGGTTGCACAGAGTTTCTTTGTCCATCACATCCGATAGGGACACCCAGTTCAACACCAAGTACTAGAGAAGCTTTCAGGAGGCCTTGGCAACGGACTTGAACTTTAGCATAGCATTCCATCCTCAGACGGATGGGCAGTCTAAGCGGTTCATTCAAATCCTCGAGGACATGTTATGTACATGTGTGTTAGACTTCGACGGGAACTAGAAGAAGTACTTGCATTTGGTAGAGTTTACGTACAACAATAGTTATCAAGTGAGCGTTGGCATGGCACTGTTTGAAGCGCTATATAGATGACCATGTAGGTCACCGGTGTATTGGGCAAAACTAAAAGACAGGATTATTCTCAGGCTAGATGAGATCCGTGACAGCAATAGAAGGTCACTGTAATCCGAGATCAGTTGAAGGTAGCACAGACTAGACAGAAGAGCTATGCAGATAAAAGACACCGACCCCTAGAATTTAAAGTAGGAGATTTCATTCTCTTAAAGGTATCACCTTGTGAAGGTATATCATAATTCGGTGTAAGTGGGAAACTCGCACTGAGGTACGTTGGGCTGTTTGAGATTACTCAACGCGTTGGTGTAGTTGCCTATCGACTCGATCTTCCTCCTGAGCTCTGTCATGTTCATGATGTGCTTCACGTGTCGATGCTTCGTAAGTGTCCGTCCTACCAAAATAAGATAATCTCATTCCATGATATATAGATCCAAGAAGACATGACATACGAGAAAGTGCTAGTTCAGATTATTGATTAGAAAGTGATCAACTTACGACGTCATGACATACCACTAGTGAAGGTCGTATGGCAGCATCATGGGGTTGATGAAGCCACCTGAGAGTTAGAATCCACTATGCGGGAGTTGTATCTGCATTTGTTCTATTTCTGAGTTGATTTGTAAGTTCGAGGACAAAATTTCTTTTAAGTGTGGAGAGCTGTAGCGCCCCAAAATTAATTAAGTGATATTAGTGTGTAAAATGGTGAATTAGTGTGCCATGATGTATTATTAAACTTAATCTAACTATTTTGTGATATTTCTAAGTTAATGTTATTTCCAATTATTTTATTTTAATCATTTTTAATTACTTTTGATTATTTTTATTTGTATTTGTTATTTTAAAATTTTGAAACAAAACAATTTGTTAAATACCAAACACATCCCGTTGAAACCTATGTGCTGCACACAGTTTCCTTGTTGGAAACCACCCTCCCTTTGTTTTATTTAATTCTTCCTCTCCCTCTCTCTTTCACTTACTCTCGCTTTCTCTCTCTCAACACACATTCTCTCTCTTTCTCTCCCTCTCGCTTGCTACCACCCTCTCTTCTCTCTCTCTCTCACAAATTTTGATTCAAAAACTTCAAGCCCGAGCCTTCCTCTTGCTTGATTGAAGCCAAAGAACTAGGACTCAAGCCCTAAATCTTCCTCAAACGTCAAATCCAAGGTTAGTTTTCAAAATTTTTAAAACTTTTTCTAATTTTTCTATTTACTTTGTATTCTAAAATCCAAACTTCTTTGAGCTTAGGAGACCTTGAATCTAAGTTGGTGGAGCCCAAAACATCTAGAATCTAGGCTTGGTTTGGTGAAAAACGAATTTGAATCAAGTTTTTCCATTTTTCTCCATTTTTCTCATTTTTGGATTTCTTTGAAATTTTCTATACAAATCTTGTTTAAATTAGTTTAAAAGTGTTCTATTATGTTTTTCTATCTTCTATGAGTGTTTTCTATGCTTGGGAATTAAGAAAACAAGTTGAAAATGAGGATTTGAGCTCGGGCAGGCGGAGACTCGAATTTTGAAAAATTCTAGAATTTTTCAGTTCGGCAGGCTGGATTCATGAGTCTAGCAAGCCGGACTCATACCTTCGGCAGGCCAAACCTGAAAACAATTCGGTAGGCTGATCCTGATTTGCCGATAGGCCAAACTGTGCAGTTCGGCAGACCAGACGAGGTGAACCGATAGGCCGACCAAGTTTTGCAAAAATTTGTCCTTTTTCACCCATTTTCACTGTTTTAAACCTCGATAGAGATTTTAATCATGCAGTAAGATTTTATGGACTTGAATGGCACACTAGGACACCATGGGATAGTTTAGCAACATAAGATATCTTAAGCTAGTTACTGATAAACTTAGTTTATATTTATGGTTGTTTATAGTTCCGTGGAACTAATGTATAGCGGATCGAGACTACGGTGTTGGACATCGGTACAGATATTGAGGTAGGATTTCTGCCCCTTCCTTGGTAGCTAAGTTTTAAAAATGATTTTTGATCTCAAAATGATTTCTTTAAAAATATTTTTCAATGATTGATTGAAAAAGGTTTTTTTGAGTCGTTTTCATGAACAGTAGAATGAGGTGATTTTCATAATGAACCACATAATTAATGTAAATGAATATACTTAGTAAAATGAGATTTTAATAACTATATAAATACATAGATGGGCATGATGTCATATTCAGAAATCGGGTCGTGTAGCGTGCGACCTTGAGAATAGGTCTCGAAACCCAGTTGGGCCACAATGGTAGTGATAATTATGGTTTGCCTAAGAAAGATAAAAATGTACTTTCTAGACGAACTGATTTTAATAAGATTAATTTAAATGAATTTATCTATTTAATCATGTTATCTAATTATTTTTCTTGAAAGATAAATTTTATATTTAAATTATTTATCTATTTCAAAGCATAGTCTTACTGAGCCTTTTGTTCACTATTTATTTTTTTTAACCCTTTTTCCCCTCTAGGTGGAATTCAGCTTAGGATTGACAAAGAGTCCACCGACTGCACTCGTGAGCAGTAGAAGACCTCAAATACGTTATTTGTATTAATTAATTAAGGCATGTATCGTATCAATTTCTTTTATTGGACTATTGTTGTAAATTTAATTTATGTCGCTGCTATGTATGTGTACAAGTTATGAGCCCGGTGGGACCTAACATGTATTTCCTTTCCTTTATTTTATTTTATTTTATTTTCTGCCTATCTACTTTATCATTATAATAAACATTTTGAAAAGTTTTAAATTATCACGCTTTTTCATAATTAATCAAATTTTTTAATTTGTGTTTTAATTAAAATTTGGCTTAATTAACCTAATTAATCCGTCACGTCACCTCCTGTACTCTAGGACGTGACAGCTCGGCTACTATTGCATGTGATGAAGTAGTACCAAATGCCAGCGAACCCCGAAGGTGTAGAATGAGCAAAAATAGAATCCAATGTCATGAAAGATGGATGTCCATCTTTATTGATGTACCTTGTTGCTTTTGGATTACTCTAGCAAGACATAAATTAAAAAGGAGAAAAATTAAATTAAATTAAATTAACTTTTTTGGATGTTTGTAAAATAATTAGTTTGAGACGATCCTCCGTAGAGAAATCAAACTCATCATTCTCACGGTTAATCCCTAACCTGGTCGTACCATCTAAAGTCTTAAGAAATGCCCATTTTTTCCGTAGGTTCTCTTTCTTATACTTAATTTGGGTTGGCGTCATAGGATAATTGAAATGTGTTGTCAAGTAGGCTACCCAACTCTCGCACAGTTTCTTATTAAGTTTACATTCTCTACTTTGTTTAACAAGGTCCTAAAGCAGACCAGTCAGTAATTCGGTCCTCTACGCAGTCCAAGCAATGGAATCTTGCTTACTCCTAGGCATTTCATTTTATATGATAACTAATAATTTTGTAGGTATGGAGAATTAAAATATATTACTTTAACGTAATGAGCGAAACATAGAGAAAAAAAATTTACAAGCTTAGAAGCGCAAGTATGAGCAAGCATCATTTGTGCTAGTTTAAATCTTCTCGGCACCAGATGCTACCATGGTGAACATTATTGGTCATCCACCATAGATAAACACAAGAAAGAGGACCTAAGATAGGATAAAAAGAAGACCTACCTATAGACCAACTATATGCTAGCAACATAGCACCGAGGGACACAAACTCAAGCAGCAAACAATATAATGTGAATGAAATAAAACTTGTGATTACACAAAGAGTCTATCTCAGTCGTACAATTTGAACGATAGAATGTGAATGAAATTAAACTTACATCTAGTTCTGTATGAAAACTTTTTGCTAAATAAAACTTAAAAAACTTTTGGTCTGCCAAACAAAGAATACTAGAATAGAAGACCTAAAGTTCTAAGTTAACAATGTAATTTTCTTTTTTCTAGATAATTTGGCAATATAATTTCTTTCGCTTTTCTCCTTTACTCTGGGAAGGTTTTCTAAGCAATTTTTTTTTTTTTTTCCTTCTTTTTGCTGCAATTGAAAGAATAGAGCCTACTTCATAGGGAGTTAATATTGTACCGTTATGTTTGGTTCTTTATAGGCAAGGTGTATTCTGTTTTGTTGTACCGGTTGTATTATTTTTACAATATGGTTTGATGCACGACATATTGTATACGATTCAAAAAGTCATTTGGTTAAAATTTAAAGGGTCAAAATTATAACACTTATGGGGTCAAAATGTAAACTTTTTTTTAAAAAATTATGAGGTTAAAATGTAATTTAAAAAAATATGGGGTTAAAATATTTTTTTTTTAAATTATAGGGCCAAAATATATATTTTTTTAAAATGCAGGATCAAAATATAATTTTTTAAGAGTAAAAATTTACCCTCAACTTTTTGAAAATCATATAGGTTTTAGCTTAACACTGATCCCAAATCAAACTTAACAGTAATATGAACCATGAACCGGGTATAAAATAATACTATACAATACACTAAAAATAAGCCATTTTTTATAATACAACATAAATCCTGTTAATTTACTGTTTGTATTAACTTATATAATACAATTTTAACTAACATTGTATTAATATATTATTATACCGTACTTTTAATATGGTCCGCCAATAATAGCCTAAAGGAATTGCAAGTTATTCCGTTTAGATTCCGCCTTTCAGTGCTAATACATTTCATGCAGTGAAATTAAAAACAACCTAAACAATCTTCCATTTATTTGCTCAATTTGAGTTTTACAAAATAGAACTTCGATCCACAAAACCTGTATATGCATGTACAGAGCCAAAAAGAATAAAGAATAACGAGAAAACAAGAACACATTAACGAAGGAATTACAGAAACGAAGAAATTCAGCTGCAAATAGGGCATATAATCAATCCATTCTCGTTGCAATTGGAACAATTATTGCACTGCCCATTTTCAGCAATGACCTTGTGGCTGCCATTGCATTTGAAACAAAGCACAAACCTTATTCCTGCACATCCTTCACAAGGTCGATTAGAGCTATCAATTGGGACAGTTTTGAATAGTGGCCTAAGCTTCCCTTGCTCATGCAGCCCCAAAACCTCCTCTGCCCCACCAATGTATCTCCCTCTTATGAAAAGCTTTGGAGGAATTGCTGCTGCTTTCCCATTAAAAATCCTCCTCAACTCTTCCCTAAACTCTGAGTGCATCGACATGTCTCTCTCGAAATATGCCACCCGAAAGCTCTCAAGAAGAAAGCGGATGCTGTTGCAGCCCTCAAACGTCTTCCGAATTCCTTGCAGCGTCGTTGTGTAGAAAATCACAGAGTCTGCTCCCCCTGGGGGACACTTCTCGTCAAAAAGTGATAAGGGATCTTCGTCTTGCTCGTCTTCGACTCGTGGAGCTTTCAAGGGCGGCTCTTGTTCTTCCTCTTCTTCTTCTTCAGCGATGTTTTCAAATTTCTCATTCTCAATTCTGATTCGTCTCTCCGCTTCACTCATTCTCATATGATCCATCACAGCCTGTTTAAACGCGGCAAGCAGGTTCGGATCAAATAGGCTATAAGAGTTCAAATCTGGCCGTCGAAAAGACGAAATGTCAATCTCCAACAGAGAGGCTTGTCTGCGATTTTCACTCAACGGTGCTAACAACTTCGAAGCTTCCGTAATTCTTCTCAATGAAATCTCCTGATTAGGATTGCAACAACCCAAAACCTTTGCTGGGATCGGCGGATTGATGTTTTCCTTTTCGTCGGCGTCTTCATCCAATTCCATCTCTTGTTCATCTTCTTCAAGGTCCTTCATCAGCTCAGCCACATCAATTACCTCAGGTTCATGTTCTGTTAAACAACTCTGGTAGATTTTCTTCTTCTGCTCTGTTTCTTCACAACTCAACAATTTGTTTTGAGCCTGAGTTGCATTAAAATTCTTGGGACAAGAACCTGGATAAAGTCCATCTGAGGCACTCACACCAAGAACTCGATCTTGAATCTTCAGATACCCAACTGTTCCAATTGACTTCATTTTCTTCAGCAACTTTCCTTTCATCCCCTTCATTTTCTCGAGAAAATTTAAACTGGGCAACAGAAATTCTGGAAAATGTTCTTTTCTTAGCTGAAGATGGAAGCTTTTTGGTTCTCTTCCCTTGTGTGTTGTCCAAACATTGGTTTCAACGGCTAGAAAGTTGTTGGAGCCATTTTAAAATTCCTAGGCGCAGCAATTGTGGGGTAGAGGAGGAATCCTATGAGATGCGAATCAGGGTAATATTCGGGCATGAGATTTAAACTGCTACCACGTGTTCAAAGTAAATAAACTTTGGAGGAGCACAAGAAATTGTGCGAAAATGACACGCGTACAGGCGGGTGGAAAATCAAGCAATATAGTTGTGGCACAATATAATTACCCCACGTTTAGCAGGTCTCAGTCTAAGGCAGTGAAGAGATTGTGGCTAACGGTCATAATTGACTAGACTGGCCAACTACTGTCCCCCCCTTTTTTTTTTTTTTTTTTTGGTAGAAACCCAGCGTTCTCTTTTGTTTATTCAAGTAGATATGATTTGCCTCGGTCCCAAAAAAAAAAAAAAGGCGTAAATGAAACCTTTTTCCAACCGCTCTTGTTTCTTCTTCCTTTACATAATTCAGCACTAGTTGTTTTTCCCCACCATTTTTTTATTTACTTTATGCTTTTCCTTTTCTTTCTTATTTTTAAACTTGTGGTTGTCATTTTAATTTCATATTATCATCTAAAGAGAGAGAACTAGGTCCCAACTGTGATAAAGCATTACATTATTCTTGAATATTTTAGTATGCCAAAAGGTATACGGTGCTCTAAATTCAAGCACGTATCTAGAATGTTTAGTTATAACTAATTACAATATAAAACTCTTAATAGTTACACTAAAAAGTAAAAGTTATTATAGTGTAAATCTCTCATATGCTACAATCTTTACTTATTAAAGGTAAAATTTTAGTTAAACTTATAAGTAATTGTAGAATATTTATAAAGGGTGCATTTTTTTATTCCCAATGTGCTAAAATTAACTGCTGAATAACTGGCTAACTTTGTACATTTTCTAGATCAACGAACGATTTTGACACTTGCTTGACTTTACTTTTTGCAGCTTGTGAATAAACCCATAAACAACACTAATGGATTAATACCTTTACAGGTTCAACTTGAAAGTGTAAATTTTACGTTTTTTTTCTTATTTTTTATTTTTTTTATATTTTTTAAGATGACGCCTAATTCATGTTGCTAATTTGGATATATTTTGGAGTTGCACAATGTTGAATAAACTGATTACTGATTGGCAGAGACCCTGGGATTTTATTGATATGTGATATTACTTTTCTTTCTTCTGGGAATGGGGATATTGCTTGAATAAAAAAAGTATTCCTCGCTTGTTGCTGCTGAGATTACAACGGTCTCTTCGAAAGGATCTGCATGCTTCAAAGACGCAGAACGACATTTATATTTCTTTCCAGAAAAAAGTTGAGCATACCTTATGAAGACTTACCGAGAAAATTAGTTTTTCTTTAGTTTTTTTTGTCCTTTCGGATTAATCATGGAACTTTCGATTGCTTTATGTGATTCATAAACGGTTTAAACAAAAATACATTCGTTTCAAGATTGTAGCGACGATAGAAAACAGAGCATTTACAGATCATTTAATTTGCAGCTACTTAGCAAGAAGACTAGTTTATTCTGAAGATGCTTTTTGCTGAAGAGTTTGCCTCGATGCCGAAAAAAGGCACGTGGCAATTAGCTTGGTTTCTTGGGGAAATGAAGCTTAATTAAAGCTGGAAGTTCAGCTAACTCAACCTGAGGCTTGCCCAGCAAAATACTTCTCAACTTTTCATCGCAATTGACCACATTCCTGTTGTTGTTGTTGACTTTTGTTGATTTTGTGATTTAAATATGCAGCGGAAAATAAAAATTAATTCTCACAAAAGCCTCGTAAGATCCATGCAATTCGATTAGATTGATAAAAAAGTCACAATCTTACCAGGATGACAAAAAGGCAAGATTTTGGAAGGGAGAGAGCGGGTTCACTCCGGTGACACCCTAACTCGAGCTTTTAGTAATCGAAATCAAATTCAGACGTTGTTACTTAGAGCAACGTCCTCTGCAGGTATCCACACGAACAGACTCTCTTAAAAACAAATTGGTGTGCTAGCACCCTCTCTTTTGCGTTAAAAGACTCTCTCTAATTTTTAGGGTTTTAATGTTTTTCGCCCTTTTAGAATGATAGAACACCTTCTTTTTCTTAATTCGGCTAAAAACCCTAAAGCAGATATATATATATATCTGGTGACTTCGAGATAGAGTCAGATTGTAAATAGGGTAAATTGTAATTCGAATATGACTCAGATAATCTAGATAATGTCTGTAATTCAAATATGATTCAGAAAATCTAGATAATGTCAGTAATTCGAATATGATTTAGATAATCTAGATAATGCAAATTCAATGAACCTAGACATATCTAGTACATCGAATCTGGACATTATCAGGTTCATCGAACCTAGACACAGTTAACCCAAAATTCGTTCTTGGTCTGTTCTAAGTGTGCGACCTTGTAGGTTCACATAACGTTGGTAGTGGGCTTGAAATTCTGTTTCTAGCCCACAAATCATAAGTGGCCTCTAGCAAGACATTATGATTACCCAAGTTATGCGAATGTCAATAATCCAACATAACCTAATCCACAATAAGTATTAAAGTCCTTTTGTCACTAGATACCTTGATCAAACATAAGGCATGGTTTATGTCATCCCTATGATATTTAATCATATTATTTCTCGATCTTAAGTAGACTGATATTGATAACCCTTATCAATTCATTTCAGTATGGCCATACATTTTACTTCAGTCTAACTTATCGAGGGGCCCTTAGATATCTTTCTCATGATAAATGAGGGACAAATTCCTTCTTAACCACTCACATTCCTCACATGATTCACTTTATATCCAACAACAATCCATTCCATCATCCTGTT